>RCUC01082989.1:0-14077 GCA_003697995.1 Taxidea taxus jeffersonii
TGTAGATAGGGCAGAGAGAAAAAAATGATAAGTGAAAAAGAGATTAAGAGATTATAAGGAATTGACTCATGTCATTATGGAAGCAGAGAAGACCCACGTTCTGCACTTGGCAAGCTGAAAACCCAGAGGAGACAATGGTATAAATTTCATTCCAAAACCCAGCAGGCTTGAGACCCAAGAAGAGCCAATATTTCAGTTCTAGTTCAAGGACAGGAAGAGGCCAATGTCCCAACTGAGGGCAGTGAAGAAAGGGTTCCCTCTTAGCCTTTTTGTTCTATTCAGGTCTTCAATTAACTGGAGGAGTCCCACAGGCTTTCGGGAGGACAAACTGCTTTACTCATTCAAAAATTAATCTAATCCAGAAACACCTGTTACAGAATAATGTTGGACTGAAAATCTGGATACCTTGTGGTCCAGTAAAGTCGAAATATTCAATTAGCCATCATGGTGGGAAATACAAGTTATGTTATTAAAATTTAACTACTTATGACATAAATTATGTTTTTGTAATTCTATATAAGTTTATGATGATGTCAACGTTAAACTTCATGGGGGGAATTAAAACTTTGGGAGAGGATACTTGAGTTTTTGTTTGTCTTTTGTTTTTATTTTTTAGGACCTATATGAACAAGTATTTGAAGACCACAAATTACTCCCTATAGTATGATCAAAATAATTGCTAGCTTGACACATGCTTTCCCCAAAACAAAAGCTCAAAGATAGGTCGAAGTGTAGTCCCCTTTTTCAGGTGAAGAGAATAGGTTCAAACTATGTCATTGCAACAATTTTCATTATCACCACCTTGGTCAAAGTCACAGTCCTCTCATGACTAGATCATCACAGCAGCTTCTCTGCTTGACCTTGACTGTTACCCTGTGTTCTCAGCAAAGATGCCCAGAGTTATCTGGTTAAAACAGAAGTGTGTCATGCCAGTCTTCTGCTCAAAATCCTGTTTTGATCTTCCCTGGACCTAAGTGATTTCCCCACTCTGTCTTATCCTATTTTTCCCTGTACTCAGTGGGCTCACTGTGCTCTAGCCACAGTGGCAGCCTTGCTGGCCTGGAGCATGTCACCAGGTAATTTACATTCTCACATCTTTGCATTGTTATTTCCTGTGCCTGGGAACCCTCTTCTGTTTCTCCTCTTAGCCAAGCCCTACCCTCAAGTCTTTGCTCAAATTCTCCGTGAAGTCTTGCTCAACTACCCCATGTACAACTGCACCACCTTCTACCTCTTCATATTCTCTGCATTGAAGCTTAATTTTTCTTCCCATATGCTCACTTCTCAGCAATTTTGTGTGTCTTGTTCACTGGTATTCCCCAGTGCTTGGAATAACACATAGCAGGCACACGGCAGCCACATAGTAGGCATAGAGTAAGTATTTATTCAGTGAGTAGGCCTATATTTTGTGTAGTTTTCATAGAGCTAGTTCAGTATTTTATCTCCCTTTTGACAACTAACAAGATAGGTAGTGAAAAAAAAAAACAATATAGAATCTTGAAAAGTCACAATTATTGTTCAGTGTTTTACTAAATTTGAGTTGAAAATCTTTATTTACCCTTGTTTTCCCTGTTCTTTGGTAATGATTTTAACTTAAATTATATTTAAGTTAATATTTATCTTGTTTGAATTTTTTATCAAAAAGTGTTTATTTTGAAATCTTGAATACCTGTATTTCTTAAAAGGTCAAATCCATTTTAGATGAATTGACGTAAACATAGCCATGCACAGCTGGGCTTTCTGGATGACTGCAAGGTCAGGAGGGGCTATTTATCAGGGGTGCTCAGGTGTTGACTCTGTTTCTCTGACTGTTTCCCACTTTCTTACATGTCATGGCAATATGGCCTTGCACACGTGGAGCTGGGCTCAAGAACCAGGAGATGTTTTTAGCACCACTTCAAAGGAAAAAGTAATATTGTTAGCTTAAGTTCCTCCAGAGTAGTAAACTAAACCTGAGAAAGGAAAGGGCAGAAATCTGGTGAGATTTAGGTTTCTCTCTCAATTCTGGCAGTACTCTGCTCCCATGGAGAAGGAGGGTCAGTGGTGGCACCAACAAGCCCCATAGGGAATCAAGGAAGAAGAGAAACTCCATGCAAAGATATGCTGCATCTCCCCCTACTTGGTATAGGTACCTTCTCTTTTTTTCCTGTTAAATTCTCTATGCTTGCTAAATAAATTAGGAATTTATAGCCAAGGGGTGTGTCTACATGTGTTGCTGGTGGTGATGGGGTTGTTGGGAAGGTTGATGGTATTGGAACTGTTGGTAGTAGACTGTTTTGATGGGGCCAGGTAGTGCTGAAGGAGGAGGACGTGCTGGTGGTATGCAGAGTTTTTTCTCTCAATCCATATTAAGACCCCTTGTGCCGTATGACCTAAATACAATTATTTCTATTTGTATATATTTATATATACATATATAAATAAATTATTTTGGAATAGCTATAAAGAGACTATATTAATGTCTTTCAAAGACATCCTAAGATTTCTAGGAATTTCTTTGAGTCCAATAAGGCCACTTTTCTATTTGAGGTCCTTTGGACTCTAGCCTTTAAAAAGTTGTTTATCTGGTGGTTGTTCATACACACGTGCTCTCTCTTATTCATAAGGATTTTCTGTCAGGGTAAGATATTTTCAGCCTAGTGTTGTGTTACCATCCTAAATCCTTCAAAGCAAAGGCAAATCTTTTGTTTCCCCATTAAGCCTGTTTGCAGTGGTAGCATCTTGACGGTACAATGCATTTTCCAGCATACTTCACACACTCTGTCCTGTTGTGTCTTTACAATAGTTGTTATGAGAGGTAGGCAAGGATTGCTATTATCTTTATATGTCATTTGAGAGTTCGTTTTATAGATAACAAAAACTAAGACTCAGATAAAATGAATTACTCAGGTCAGTAAATCCCAAACAGAATCAGGACAAAAACCTACATCTTGGGACTCTTGATCTTTTAATCAGCCTGTTTTTCCTTTGCTGATCCCCAGTGGCTTCCTCTCATCCTCCCCTACTGACAGCAGATGGGGAACATCCTCCCTCTCAGTATTAGCTCCTTGCCTGGATCATTGGATCCTTGCTCTAGATCAGTTCTCCAGTTTTTATACCAATACAGAATGTCAGGTCACCTTCTAGCTCTGATTTTCCTTTTTGTTCCTATTACTACTTGGCTGTATACTTGAATATAATTCTAACAGATTGGATTGTGTCTATGCTAATTGTCCTATCAAATAGAAATATTTTTAGTTCTAGAAAACTGTATAATATTTCCCAGGATTTTTTTTTTGTGACGGCTTATATAATACAGAAAGATATACTTAAGAACCTTATTGAGGTATATTGTACATAGCATATAATTCATCCATTTCAAGTATGGTTGACCCTTGAACAGTGTGGTCGTTAGGAGCACTGATCCCTTCCCTGCACAGTCAAAAATCTGGTTATAATTTTTGAGTTCTTATAAACTCAACTACTAGTAGCCTAATGTTGATTGGAAGTCTTATCAATAACATAAATTGTTGCTTAACACATATTTTGTGTATTTATTTTATACCTTATTCCTAAAATAATTTTTTTCTTAATTTTTTGTATTTCTAGGCTGTGCAGTTCATCTGAGGTTTTTTTAAATTATCACAAATCTCAATTTTCTAACATATTTCTTGAAAAAATTCTACAGACAATTGGACTCACACAGCCCAAACCTGTGCTATTTAAGGGTCAATTGTATAGAATTCAATGATTTTTAGTAAATTTTTCAAATTGTGAAATCATCACCATAAACCAGTTTTAGGATATTTTCATCAGCTCAGTAAGACCCATCATGCCCATTTACATCAATATTCCTGTTTTTTTTTCCTTTTAATTTTTGAGAGACTGCAGCAAGTTCACAGGAGAAATGCCCAGGAACAGTTAGCTAAGGATGAAAGAAAGCAAGAGGGGCAGGACCAATTTTGTCATTTATCAAAGTATGAATGATAGGATCACCTATTTTTTTTAAAATGACATTTCTACTAGTTTTTCATATATTTTTATAGCTAAATATGCAAAAAGATATTAAAGCAAGCTCTATCTCACTTTGCCAGAGATCCCAAAGACCAAGACTAATATAATAGGTTTGCTCATACCGGTTACCTATTCAGAAGATAAGAGCCAGAGGTTAAATGTCAGAATTAGTTACTGTCTGCACCATCTTATGCATGAGATTGAAGTTGGGGTCCAGCTGACCATGTGGGTGTGGAAAGAGTGTGCTCATTTTTAGGAGGTTCTGGAATCTCCTCTATATCCCAAACCAGAACTTGTGAAAAACTGAGTAGAGTTCCCATGAGAATGAACTGGGAGAGGTGGCTGTAGGAGCAGGACTGTAAATTGGTGGGGCAGGATTGTGAGATTCTTTTCATAGATCAAGTAGATGCTCAGATTATTTTTCTGATATAAAAGGGTGCACTCAAGAGGATTTCCTGGGAGGCTGGATGAGAGAGAGAGAGTAATATAAATATACTATATATAAATATTTATTAATATAAGTAAATATTTATGATATATGAATATAATATGAAAGTAAAAGTGATTATTGTTTCCCTAAGTATTCTGGAAAACATAGGAATGTACTCAAACAGATCCTACAAAAAGTGGTCCATTTGCAATTTGACCATTGTGTAGAGCTCTGGAATCTGACACGCCTGGGTTTAAGTCTCTCCATGGTCCTCAGCAAATTACTTTGAGCTTTCAGAGTTGTTATGACCAGTATTTGTTGTAATGACACAGTCTTTGACTTTGTTAATCCCAGAACTTGGATTCACATGTTGAAATTTCTGATATTTGACATTGGTTGTTGAAAGGCAAATATAACTCTTCTATATAAATAACTAATGCCCATGATTTAGCTAGAGATCTAAAGTAGTCATTAACAGATAACATTTAGCATATAGCATATTCAATATTTAGCAAAAACCATGGTCTTTCACTTACTGTACTGCCATTTACTTATTTGGATTAAATTTGTTACAAGTTTTTATAAGCTTGTATTCATATATGTTGAAAGTAGAAATAAATGGAGTATAAATAGTAATCCTATTTTGTCTAGACTACAATTCAGATTTACTAATTTTAAAATAAGACTATTTTAGGCATTATTGTTAGTAAGACTTTAGCAGATAACATATATGAGTGTATGTGTGAATTTGAGTGTCTATATTTTGCCAACCAAGAGAAGAGTCATTTGAGGACAAGACTGAATATTTATGACCATAAAACTGAACAATTGAAAAATTTGGTATATTTAAGTATTGCAATAAATAAGCAAGAATACTTAACTATTTATGCAGTTTGTGTATAGAAATGCATTTTGCACATTGGCAGATGGGATTCATGAATTTTAAGAGGAAAGTTTGGTAAGATTTAGAAGAGAACAAAGTTAATTTTTAAAATATATTTAATTCAGTGTTCTTTAATTATCTTCCCAAAGCATTTAAAATATGTAACTGTCATAGCACCACCCACATAGCATAATATTTTTTATTTAAAATATTTACTGAGCATCTACTGTATGCCAGGCAAACTACTAAACAGTGGGCATACAATACTGAATAATATGATATAATCTCTGTCCTTAAAGAACCTAGAATTCAGTGTGATATGCCTAAGAAATAAACATGTGACAGAATATATAATAAATTATGGTCATTGATATGAATAATAAGAAGAAAATTACACCAGTGTGAATAACTGGGGAATCATAATTTGTGGTAGTAGGGAAAACCTCTCTGACAAAATGGCATTTACATGAAGATCTGAAAGATGAGGAGACGTTATGCGGTTTAGAGTAGGTTAAGAATAGCTCAGAAGGGGGAATGGCATCTGCAAAAGTCCTGTGTTGGGAAGGAATATGGGAAGGAATATTTAAGGAGGAGGCAAGGAATGGATATAAGTAGCTCAGTTAGCAGGTTATTAGAGTAATTCAGTTGAGAAATGAGGTAGTCTAGAGACTGGACCAGACTAGGTTAGTGGCCATAAAATTATAAGTAAATGACAAGGCATTTTATGTGCTTATGGTGATCACACTTTCTAACAACACTACTTATTTTTTCCCAAGCTTTTCAACTGTAAGCTTCTTAGAATTGAGGATTTATATCTTCTTTACCTGTTATGTCTTCAGAGTTTTTTAGCCCTTTAAACTCAGTTGTTGAGCCAATTTTTTTTAATGTAGAGAAAAGAACATTTAATTTTAGAGAAAAAATCTGGGTATTTATTTGGTGGGGGGTGACTTTTTTGAGTTTTCTTAAAGGCAGAGCTATGAAATATAAATCCTTTACAATTTGCCCTTGGGTTGTTATTTTGTAGGGATCTGGGAAAATACAAAATTAATCAATGGACACGATTGGGCATTTATACAATTCCATAAAGTGTATGTCATGGAGACCTTTCAAAAGATAAGTTAAAAAGGTAAAAATTACTTGATTATCTGACTCTTATAGAACATGCTTACTTCCAAACAGGAAGGTACAGTTTATATTCCATTAGTAATTATTGTATCTGAGTAATTTAACTGGTTCCCAACAGATGGAACAAAGACAAATAATTCCTATTTAGGGATAGCATAGTTAGAGTCTGGTTTAGGTCTTTTTGGTTTGCGTATGACTTGAAATTTTGGAAACAAAATGCTTGAGAAGAATCAAAGCAATATTATAATGAAGCTGACAGCAGGTTTACTGAAGACTCACTTAGCCATATAGCTAACAAATTATATGTGAAATGAAGATTTTACTATAATGTAACCACTACAAATCCTTACTAAAGTGATGGGTAAACTTTATAGCCATGAGTGACAGAAGGAAACACTGTTATTCAGTTGTTGGGTCCCATATTTTTATCTGCTGAAGTGGCCATTTGACTTTCATACTGTAGACTTTTTCTTTCTTTTTTTTTTTTAAACATTAAGAGCATTTTTAAGATCACAACAAAATTGATCAGAAACTGTAAAGAGTTATCTTATACCCTTAATCTCACACATGCTTAGCCTCTATTTTAGCCATTATCAACATCCCCCATCAGAGTGGTACATTTGTTAGAATTGATAAACCTATGCTGACCCATCATAATGGTTCAAAGGCCATAGTTTACATTATGGTTCATTTTTGGTGTTGTATATTCTCTGGGTTTGGACAAATGTGTAATGTTATTCATCCTTATGGTATGATAGAGTGTTTTCATGGCCCAAATATCCTTTGTGATGGGAATCCTCTGACTGTTTATATTTTCTCCACCCAGCCCCTAGCAACCACTGATCTTTTTACTGTCTCCATAGTATTACTTTTTCCAGAATGTCCAATAGTTAGAATTACATAGTATGCAGCTTCTTCAGATTGTCTTTTTTCAGTGAGTAATACGCATTTTAATGTCCTCTCTCTTCCCCCAAGCCCCTATGGAATAGAATAATATTCCATTGTCTAGATATATTATAGTTTACTTACCTGTTCACCTACTGAAGGACATCTTAGTTGCTTCTAAATGTTGACCATTATGAATAAAGCTTCTATAAATATTTGTGGGCAGGTTTTTGTGTGGACATAAAATTTCAGCTCCTTGGAGTAAATGCCAAGCAGTAGAATTGCTGGATCACATGGTAAGAGTATTTCTAGTTTTATAAGAAACCACTAAACGCTCTTCCAAGTGGTTGTACTATTTTGCATTCCTATCAGCACTGAATGACAGTTCTTATTGCTCCATATCCTCAACAGTCAATATTCTGGATTTGGACCATTCTAATAGGTGTGACTGGAACCTAATTGTTTTAATCTGCATCTCTCTGATGACTATGATGGGATGAACTTTCTTAATATCATCAGAAATAGTTAGAAGCCTTTTTACTCTAAATTGCTTAGGACTAATTTGGTTGGTCAATGGAAAAATGTGTTTAGATGAGAGAATAATTAAGACAACTTAATGTATACATTTTTGAACATTTCATTTTAATTGAGAACACAGATTAGGCTGATTTGCTAATCTTTTTTGTGCAGCTATGGGCATTTCTTCAAGTAAGAATCTGTTAATTTAATCTGTTAATTTGTTCTGTGTCCTCTTGTATAAATTGTGACTGTATAATTCATGAATTAAGAGGATTTAAACACTTACGAAAATAATCTAAGTGCATAATTCATTTAGTGTTTTATGATTTTCCTCATTATTACTATAGTTTCTTGTTCTATAGCAAGTTTTTATATATGATTCAGCTTTATCAAGTGTTTCCAAATCTTTTAACTTTTTTCATAGAAGCACCAACTTTTCTTAAATACTCAAATTTCATTGGCTTACACACTAATTTAAAAAGAAAAAAAAAAATCACAGAATTACAATAATTATAAATGGCATAAAAAGTTTTGGGGAGCAAGCACAATTTTTGAAAATTATACAGCTACAAAGGGAGCAGAAGTAGATGAATATGCTAAAGATGAGCTAATTTAAACTCTGATTTAAATCTCTGGTGAACTGTGATATCAGTATTTTTACATTTTACAGAGACTGAACATTGTTGGTTAAATTGAGGTTAAGTTGGTTAAGTTGGCAATGTCTAGAAATCATGACCTTGTAGATTGTGATTAGCATGATTGACTTGTGGGAAACTGAGGAATACCTAGTCCCCTGGAACATGATTGATTATCCAAGTTATTTTCTAGCTTCTCCTTTATGGAAGACTCTGCCAAAACTTAAGACTCAGAACTTAGGGCTATGCTTTATAGGCAAAACATTTTTTTACTCTTTATGTGTAGGTTTATAATATACTCAATATAATTAATGTGTATTAAAAACTTATCCTGTTTTTAAATGAGGAAATGTATTCTTTGGAACATATTCATGAATAATTAGTTTTTGAAAGCCCTTGCGTCCTGGCCACATAGCAAATTGCAGTTCCCACTGTTTCATAGTCCCTTGCCTTTGCTTTTGCTATTTCCTTTGTTGATACTCTCTTCTCACTTTTGATTGACTTTCTAATATATTAATCCTTAAGAACTCAGTTAATGTGTGGCTTTTCAAGAAACTTTTCACAACAACTCAGTTTGGGCTCATTGTTCCTGAATTTTGATAATGTGGCATCTTTTTGTAGAATTATTTAAAAATTGCACATATTGTACATTGGGTTGTAGGTCTTTCAAAGGTAAGCACTGTGTCTCTCTTTTATACACTGGATTTAGCAAGGTGCACATGCTAAAACTTCAGTGCTTATTGAACTAAAGAGCAGTGTGCTGAAGCTCATATATTGCAAAGTTCAAAACAGCCATTCAGGCATAGAATTTTATGACCAACCCTTGTAAAGTTTGGCTGTAGAGAGCAAACACTCAGTAAAGAACTAAAAAAGGAATAATGTGAAAATTGCATTTTAAAATTGCTGGTATAATAGATTTGTATCTTGGCTACATACTGGTATTGTTATGTTAGGACTTGAAAAATTTGGATCAGCTACAGTAGAAAAATGTACAAATGGTAGAAGCTTAAATATGTTCATGTGAAGTTGAGTATCTTAAATCATCCCAGGCTAGTTTTTTATAAATCTTAGATTGCCCTAAAGTAGCTAAAGAAAATTGAAGGTGGGGGAAGTTTCATGTAATGCAGATAGAGTTAATTGATTTTTAAAGTTATAAAAAAAACTTTATTATTAATCAGCTTCATCATTATAAGCCGAATGACCATCTGATTACCTAATATGGTAATATCTAATGGGAGAAACAGAGAAGCATTGTTGAAAGAATATTAACCTAAGATTCAGATAATTTGGCTCTATTCCCAGTGATGCCTTATTCTAGCTTTGTGGCCTTGAGTAAATTGCTGCAACTCTGATTCAAGTTGCAAATTTGCATACTGGTAGTTCTCAAATGTGGATGATTTTGTTCCACAGTAGACATTTGGCAATGTCTGGATACATTTTTAATTATCATGATTTGGGGGACATTATTGGCATTTGGTGGATAGAGACTAGAGCTATTGTTAAGCATACCTATAGCACACAGAACAGCTGCCAACAACAAATTATCTATCCCAAATCTCAGTAGTGCCAAGACTGAGAAATTCTAGGGGCACCTGGGTGGCTCAGTGGGTTAAAGCCTCTGCTTTCGGCTCGGGTCATGGTCTCAGGGTCCTGGGATCGAGCCCCGCATCGGGCTCTCTGCTCAGCGGGGAGCCTGCTTCCTCCTCTCTCTCTCCCTGCCTCTCTACTTGTGATCTCTATCAAATAAATTTAAAAAAAAATGAGAAATTCTAGGTGAGATCACATACCCTAGGAGGGACTTTTCCAACCTAAGTATCTCTTACTCTCAAACTTAGGCTGATAATGTGGGTTTTTTTTTGTCTGTTTGTTTTAAGTGACCTGAATAATATAAAGGTGACATTGAATGAATTCAGTTGTCTAATAGGTCTTCAATTGAAGTTTTAGTGATTCAGAATGAATTAAATAACATAAGTGGAGAAGAAATGTCAAAATTTACTATTCTGTACTTTGTGTGATTCAGCATCCTCAGATGTAAGTTAAGTATAATTATAGAAACCCCAGGATAGAGGAGGATGTTTACTTTTTCTGTAGTGTGATAGTTTTCCAATGTTAACTGTCAGAGAGGTACTATCAGTATTTATAGCAAAGGGGAGAAAAGTATTTAATGTTGGAGAGCTTAAATGCTGTAATTTCTTTGAAAGCCATCTTTCAGTAAATACACACAGATTTAGGGGTGGATATGCATCCCTATGATTTAAAGTAAAATTCATCTGTGGTATAAAAATATTTTAGTATCCTGAATTTTATGGTGTGGGATAGTTACAAATGAGCATCAGTACTGGTAGAATTCTAAATTATTTTGGAGGAAATGCGCATTTTGAAATTCTTGGTGGTGATTAGTGGTTATACTCTATCTGCTCCATATTTTTATGATATAAATGTTGGCTTAAAGAGCTTGAGAACAGGTTTCAAAAGCAACAACATAGGTACTCTTTTTTAAGAAGAGAGCTAAGAGAAGCACTCTCTTCCAAGCGTAGATAGTTTTCATCTGTTGTCTACAAGGTCTTTTAGAGACTGTGGTGGAAGCATGAAAACCTTGAGATAGCTATGGAAGAAGAAGTTGGAGGTGGGTCTCTGCCTTTTGTCCTGTCACTTCTCTCTTATTCTTTCTCCCTGCTTGCCTACTCCAACCCCATGCACACTTACTTACCCTGCCTGGAACCCTAGTTGGAACCCATGCCAAGTTCCTTTGATGGTAGTGCCATGTCTAATTTGTCTTTCTATCTCTAATGTCTAGTATGTGGTGGCTCTAAATTATTTCTTCATTCTTAGGCTCTTTCCCCTGGGTAGCTGTGGTATAGTTTATGCTTTTTGTTCTGTCTTCATTCCCCCTCTACCTATCCTCTCCCTTCCTTCCTACTTGGCTTGGCATTTAAAATTTCCGTGGTTGTAAAGCTACATTTTAGCATTTGTAGATGTTTAGAGCAGAAGAAAAACCTTCCCACCTGTCTTTAACCTGCCACACTGCTGGAACCCATTCATTCTTCAATCTATCTTACTCCTACCGTTTATTACCAAAGAAATTCTTTCTAACAGCTAACTTGTGGATCTCCTGGTTTTCTTTCCACCCCAGTAAGAAGATCATTTTTCTCAAAACCAATGCCCCCTTTCCCTACCCTTATTATTATGTAGCAGGAGATTTTACAGAGCAATGACAGGGGATGATTATAGAACAATTCTTTTACTGTTGAAATACATTTGTGGCATTATTGTCTCAAGGAAAACCAAACACTTCTCAAAACTGAGAAAAATATAAGTCAGCAAGCTTATCTCTAACTCCCCATGATAAAATAAATTGAGTGTCTTAGGGCTGTCAGTAGTACTTGTATAGTTCTTTCTCTACTGCTCTGTCAATTATTTTTCTCCCCTCAAAATGGAACTGGTATACAGGCGAAATTTAAACTACTGGTAGAGATTCTGGACTACTTCCACTATTGGATTTAAATTCATAGTGTTTCCCAAGGGCCCGTTCATTCTTGGTTTGCAGTGCATAGTTGAACTTTTAATCTTTTGTGTGTGTGCTGAAAAGGAAAGTGATAAATAAATGGATCCTTCTCTTCCTTCTGCTTTGTCATTCTGGTTGTTCTGGTTGACTTCCTTCTTTTTTTTTTTTAAGATTTTATTTATTTAGTTGACAGGCAGAGATCACAAGTAGGCAGAGAGACAGGCAGAGAGAGAGAGAGGGAAGCAGGCTTCCTGCTGATCAGAGAGCCCGTTGTAGGGCTCAATCCCAGGACCCTGGGATCATGACCTGAGCTAAAGGCAGAGGCTTTAACCCACTGAGCCACCCAGGTGCCCCCTGGTTGACTTCTTTATTAATGATGCAAGGACCGCTTAATCTGCATTGTGCTCAGCTGGGCATTGTTTTTCATATCTTACTTTTTATTTGTCAGCACTGTTATGAATAGTCTTGAAACCCATTTACCTAAACACTCTGTCTGACTATGCCATAGCCAGCACACTTTTGAATAAAAGTGCTTACATTTGTCAGAACTGGAGGGACATACCTGTATTTCTGATTGGCTCCCAAATTTATCTGTTGATGCCCTGAAGGTAATTGTCAGCTGTTTTATTATAGAAATAGTTTATTCAGTATAATCCTCTCTAGTAAGCTCCCATATGGTACCTTAGAATCAAATGGGTAATCAAAGCTTAGGGACTAATTTCCAAGAACTAATAAAGCAAATGTGAGCTTTATTTGGGATTGTCTAGGCATCAGTGACTGGGACACTGAGAATGGTTTTGCCTTTCTCTCTGGTATTTAGTAGACAGACAGCAGTTTTTAAACAGGTATGCTTAGTATAGTACTTTAAAATGTTTTATTTTTATAATTAAAAATCAGTATGGACTAAAAGAATAAAAATGAAGTGACTCAGTATATCCCCCTACTATCTTTATATTTCTCTTTCAGATAATCATAAAAATAGAGATGGAATCGTATATACTAAATTAAAAAATAAAAATGAATCTATATATGTATTTAATTTTTTTTTCAGTTAATTTGTCTTGGAGCAGGTTACATGTCAGGATATGTAGGTCCACCTCATTCTTTTCAACAGCAGTGTGGTACTCCAGATCATAGATACAATGTGCCATAATTTAGGTAAGTTTTTCACTATTGATAAACACAAGGCTATTTCTAGGGTTTCACTGTTATAAATAGCAACTTAGGGAACATTGTTGTACCTATATCTTGGAGTAAATTGGCTGATGTTTCTGTAGGATTAATATGTAGAAATGAAATTCATCGCTTAACAGGTATACACATTTTGAATTCTGATGGGTATTCACAAAAATGCTTCTTCCCAGATAGTCTTTTAATTGACATGTTCACCAGCATTGAATGCAAGTGTTTATTTGCTCCACACCCCAACCGGTGACCAGTGCTTTTCTTGATGTAAAAAATTTTAAGGTTCTTTGGTGCTTGGCCCCATAATTCTCACCCTGACCACACTCACTAAATAGATTCCTAATGTACTCCATGAAGAGTACAAACCAACCAAAAAGCCGTGGATATGGATCTTTTGAGCAGCTTAACCAAACCTAGGCAAAACAAATGAAGTGACTGTTAGCAGCAGAGTCTTCTGCTCACCGCTGTGCTGAACAAGCAGGCAGGCTGGATCACATGGAGAACTGCACAAAGCAGGATTTTTGTGAACCAGTTGGCAAGCCAAAGATGTTTCTCCATTTCTTCCTCCAAATTCCCAGACTGAGTCTTGGATGTAACCATTTCCTTTGGAAGAAAAACCCCACATCTACTAGTGTTCCAGTGATAGACAGCATTTACTTTGAGACTTGACAGTCGCCCTTCTCAGATTTTCTCAAGTGAGACAGCAACCCCTGGACCTGGCAGCCAGTGTGTCTTGAGAGAGTCTGGGAGAACAAGCACCCCCTCCTTACCCCATGCACACACATGCACACAGAGCTGGACAGAGGGAAACATTTTTCCAAGGGAGTCCAAAAAATAAGCAGAGTATGGATAAGAGAATGTTCACTGGGGGTTATCCCAGCTATACTGGATGGGCGGGGGAATTTCTTTTTTTTTTT
>RCUC01082990.1:0-10597 GCA_003697995.1 Taxidea taxus jeffersonii
AGGAATTGGAGGGAAACATTCAATCTGTAAGAGCAACCTCAAAATGGACATCCCCTTCTCAGAGCACATATTGGTCATGTGCTTCTCTTATACCCAGTAGATGTGTTTGTTATAACTCCAGAGGCACTTAGATGGCATTTGTTCATCTTTTCATTTCTGGCACAGCGTATGGCACATTAAGAAATACTGAGAGCATTTATGGATAGACTGAAGCAGTATGTACATGGCATCATCACCAAAATCTAAAATGTCCCCAAGTCTAGAGAGCGCTGAGGTGTTGGGCTGAGAAATTATGCAAACTGCATAATATACCAGAAGCAATGCCTGAAAGAATTTAGGGATTCCAGCAAACACAAGTTTCAGTGAGATCTGAAAATTCAATCCACAGTACGAGGTGAAGAAAACACAAATTAGCTTTGCCAGAGGGAAAAGGCTTTTGCAATTTTTCATGGAAGAATCAAGAAGAAAAGAAGATAGGGCATGGAGAGGGAGCATAGGAAGTAGGGAATACACAGGAGGGACCAGAAGACCACATATCCAGTTTTTCATTAGGTCTAGCCTAGTTCGCTTGGGCCCTTTGTCAGAGATGATTTTTACATCTACTCAAATTTAAAAACAATCCTTAATGATGTTTTGAAGTCCACTAATATTTTAGTCATGTTTTAGGGTCTGTGATATGCAGGACAAGTACTCAGATTTACATGGCAAAGATACTTAATAGAGTTCTTGGGCTGCTTAGAGAATCAGAGAAATGTTTCCTCCAGCTACTTCATTTGTGGCCTTAGAGAAATAAATGCATTAATCTGCAATTAGATCATGTCATCTTTCAGGATGTTTAGCTAAGGTGAAACGTGTAATTAGACATTTTAAATTGCATGTCACCTCCACCCACAGGGTTGACACATGTTGTTTTCTCTTCGGTACAGTTCTCTATAAGGATTCACTCACTGTATCCAGAAGTCACCTTGACCATGAAAATAAGTCTGCTGCAGATTACAGTTTCAGAATTAAGTCAAACATTATCTTCTAATTTAAATGAGCATACATTTGATAAAGAAGTTTTTCTTTTGACTTATTAATTGACATAAATTTTATATTTGAAGCTATAATTAAATTATCAAAGCAATTAAAAGATAATGAATGACAGATTTAAAAATACCTTATACCCTGCATACCTTTCATTATGGCAGGAACATACATGGAAAGATATATAGATATATCTGTAGAGAGTAAGGTAGAGAGGGGAATATATGTAAATATCCCTTTATATTGAACCCAGTTTCATTTCATCAGTTTGTTGTTCTCATGATAATTACCCCAGAACAATTTTTAAAATAATGGCATGTTGGTTATTATAAATAACTTTAAATATGTATTTTTTCATTTGGGACTTTGCTAAATACTACCATGTGCAGGAAGAATAAAAGGTAACTCATCTATATGTGTATAATAATGCACATTAAATGTTAAAGACCCATTTACTAAAGTGTACTTCAACTAATGCAGCATTGCCTGTGTTGTATTTCTCTACTCTTTTATTGCAGTGTTAATCAGGAATTTAAATTCTATTTTGGGGCATGGTATCCTGAGTACTATGTGAAAAAGGAAGTGATGATGGAATTTTTATTTTAGTGTTAACAACAGTTTTCAAGGGAGCTAATTAAAATCTTTATCTGAACCTTGAAGATGGGGAAAACTGTGTGAATGCATATGCCGAGTTCATCTGCCTGTGAGATTTTCTTTTCAATTTTATAATTTCCCATTCTACTTTTTTATCCTTTCTCCTATAAAAGCAATATTTCTTGATATCATCAAATGCTGTTTCAATTTAAAGTGACAGTTAAACAGAGTTTCTAAGATATTTTGAAATACCTTAAGAGAGTAAAGCATACTTTTTCAAGAGTTTAAGTATAATTCAAAAGTCCCATTTAGTTTCAGCCAGCTGTTATACAATATGTTATACTGAAGTAGTGTCTAGATGATCAGCGGAATCAGAATCCAGGAGATGAGGGAAAATGTTAGTTGATTAATTTTCAAACACACCATTCAGGTTTTGTCAGTATATCTTGAGTGGGATAATACAGGTTGGACCTCAAGGAACAATAAATGCTTATTTGTCATTAAGCGGTTTAGTTGGTATCACTGAACTGCACCTTAATGATGACCAGGAAAACAATCTTATCTTTTATCTAACAGTACTATACATTTTATTTTCTGCCAAGGTATTGTGTGTGTGTGTGTATGTGTGTTGTGTGTGTGCATAGGGAGTGTATGTGTGTGTGAGAGAGAGAAACACTTAAATACAGTGTCTTTTGCTCAATGGTCATCTAGCAGGTCAATTGTATTTTCTTTTTCAAAATTTTAAGGTCAGATTCATAGTTTAAGATTGATACGTTTCTTTGCATGAAAATGTGTTGGTAAATATAGGTTGGGGTAGTCTAAGAGGCCAGGATGTGTGGGTAAGGATGCAAACTTCTATAATATGGAAATTTATGATGAAATGAAGTTGCTTTACTCGATATTGAGTTCATACTGTGCAGTGATTTGGGAGGGAGTACCTTAGTAACAGTGGAGTACTAACCCTGAAAGTGACTAGTAATCTGTATGTGTTTTGTTTTGTTTTGTTTTTATTTGTTAGAGAGAGCACAGGCAGAGGCAGAGGGAGAAGCAGGCTCCCTGCCGAGCAAGGAGCCCGATGTGGGACTTGATCCCAGGACACTGGGATCATGACCTGAGCCGAAGGCAGCCGCTTAACCAACTGAGCCACCCAGGCGTCCCTGTTTTTAATAAATATTTCACGCAAGTGAAATAGCATTCTGGAAAATATTTGGAACAATGCAACATAATGTATTAATATAAAGTATAGTCAAAGAAACTGGAGGCACACTGGTTGAGTTTGAACCCTGACTCCTCCACCATATTTTCCATGATGGGCAATTTATTTAATTTCTCTGAGGCTCAGTTTTTTTTTCTTATCTGTAAAATTGGGATAATAATAGCTTATTATATTATTTCATCTCAAAATGCATTGAGGATTAGGTGAGTAATGTTCCTCTCCCTCCCCTTGCTGGAAGGGAAACTCCAGGAAGCTTTCACGTTTTTAAAGGATGTATATTAAATATTTGAAACAATGGTGGCAAATATTTTAAATTTAAGCTACAAATGAAAAGAAAAAACTATTAAAATTAATAATTGATGAGGACATTTGTACATAGGTTCTATGTTTTAAGAGCAGTTGTAAGATTATGGTGCTTATTGAGATCTGATCTTATATAGTCAGTAGATTGATGAATAATGAATAATCAAGAAACTCTGGGAAAATACAGATTAGCATCTTAATCAAAGTTTATCTATTATCCCCATAATAGATCCCTTTCCATTTTCATGGAGAAAAGTAATAGTGCTAGAAAATAGAGGTAGAACATTACCTTAGCATCAGAGTTTACCGACTAAGAAAGTTGGAGGATTTTTTATTTTGTGTTTTAATGACAGACACCTTAAAGGATTTTGTTGTCCAGGATCATGAAGGCCATTACAGTAAAAAGGTCATCAATTTCCTGAATTTTTATTTTTTGCTAAAATACTGATCACTGGTTAAATAAGCTTGATAACCAACATCAGAAGTCATTTATCTAGTGCTAATGATAAATTTGTTTTATACTTTGTAATCTCTTACGCATCCTTGAACTCTGTCTTTGCTCTATTGAATGGTACTGCCTATAGACCAATAGGGCATCTCTCTCTCTCCATAGCTGCACCTGCATAGCAAGCACTGTGCCTGGGTCTTGAGAAATGGTGGTTGAATGGTAATGAAAGAAATGTGGCATTGCATTTAATTCCTATTTTATCATGATTATTTAATTACAAGGAGTAATAAGATTGATAATAAGACTCTTCCAGTGAAGGTACTATCATGGGAAACCAAGGAGTTCAGGTGAAGTTGAGTAGTTACACAGTCAGAGAAGATAATCAGCACCTGGACAGAGCTCAGATCGATGGAAATTGGCAGCTGTTGTAGAGGTGCATGTATTATCGACATTTGCTGACCCATGTTAAATACGTTATCAAACGTTCACTGATCAGTTCTTTACCTTACCGAAACCACTGCTGATTGACAACTTCATTAATGATTAAATTAGAAAACCAAAGGTATAAGTCAAGCAAGCGGAAAAAACACTCCTACATCCTATAGCAGGCTCTGTCAGTGATAATTGTCTATTAAAATGCTGCTATATTTCATGTTTCATTTATAAGCAAGAGTCTGCTGTTGATGACAACTTGGTATTCAGATATAGAAATCCTGGACTTATGGAATTATTCTGAAATTTATTCTTCATATCCTATCTTATATTTCATAATTGTGTTCCTTCTTCTATCTATACGGCCTGCTTCTATTTTTTTTTAATAATTTTTCAGCTTAAATGTGTTAACAGGCCTCCTTTCTTTGGACTACTTAGCTGATATTTTAAAACTCTTATGAAAACTCATCTGGACCCCAAAGCCTTTCCTGACTAAAGAGAGAAAAATTAAGTAGGAAACCCAGATCAATGATTTCAATGAAAATGTCCATCAAAATGAACATGGTCTCTACCCTCAGGTGATTGTAACAGAGGGCCAGGGAGATAATGCCACAGAAAGATTTACTATTGAAGGTATTGAAGGTTGTGTATACTTTATTTTATCCGGTGTCCAGTGATTGAACGAAACCAATGAACATTCTATGTACTTTATCTATCACTTGTCAACTCAACAGAAAATTATGACAATGTGCCCTGATTACTGGGAAGAATAGCAAGTATTTGTAGGGTTTCTTTTCTATTTAAATGAACATTTTCCTAATTTCTTGCTCCCTCACTTGCTGAAGCACTTGCTATATTTCAAACATTGAGCTTAATACTATAACTGACAAAAACTCTATGAGGTTGATTTTTTAATTATATTTTGCAACTAGATGGATGCAAAATTATTTAAGTACTTTGCTCATGGCCACACAGTAGTTGGGTACAGACAGAATCGGATCCTGTCCTTCTAAATAAAAAGCCTATGTTCTTTCCTTTTGTTGGGATTCAAAATACACTGAACTGGCCCAAATGCACTATACTTTTTCTTTGACTCAGATAAATTGGCAAGATTGTGTGTACATTAAAGACACCAAGGATCTTAATCTTATAATTTGTTTAAAAAATACTCCCCAAATATATAAATATAGAAATCCTGAAAAATGTGAAAAAGTAGTGCTATACCAGATTTGGTTAAGGAATCATTTACCTTTAAAATTAATTTACTTAAAAATATTAATCTACTTAACCTGTTTTTTTATACTTTAGCATTAAGATAACTTTCAAACATCATTAGAAACACTTAGAAATTTCTTTTCCCTCAACTTCCTCTCTTATACCCTAAATCCTTACATAGCTTCATTTGGAATCACAGCCTCTTCTAATTCTGTTCAATAGCAATTTTCAAGAAAAAGAAAAGCCACTTTTGAGTGTACCTTTCATCTTTCCTTGTGAAGAAAGTTACAGTTACAGATAAAGTTTTATCTCCCCTCTTCAAGTACCCTTCAATAAATGGATTATGCTTCTGAGGCCCAGGTAGTTCCAAACCACAACAAAATCACTGCATACAAGAGCTGTCACTTAGAAACCAAGGAATCAATAGATACTTCAAATTTCTCTTTTTAATTTATTTCACAAATCTAAACACAGCAGAGGTTTGTCAGTCACTATCTTGCCATTTGTTCTTCTGTTTATATATTCCAAGGTTATGAGTCTTACCTAGTCCCTACCAGACATGTTCAGACACATAGCAAAGATCATTCAGAATAGCATGTATTACTCTTTCCAGGGACTGAGTTTTATTACTTGCAGCTATAATTTAAATAAAATAAAGTACACTATGCTGTAATCTCACTTTGTATCATTTGTGCAAGTGTGAAAACATTCAAGATCCATTTAGTATCTATTGAGAAAAATATTTATAGGAAGCAAGAGTCTATTGCATATAGTATATATGAAATTATTTTATACATATTTATTCCAAAGTATGCTAATTTTAAACTTCATAGTCTCAATTTTTAAGCAAATTTTTCAGTTATTTTTTACAAATATGGATTGAAAATTGTGCTATCTAGTATCAGCTACATTTTGTGGAATTTCAGCAGTGTTTTAAAAGTATTGAATCAGCTAGAAGAAAAATTTTCTTATTAAATTATATAATAAATGTATAATAAAACTTTATGTAACTGCAGATATGATACTTTTAAATGTTTATTTATAGTTATTGAAATAATCTTAAGAGTAATTATAATTTAAAAGCATCCTTACATAAAAACATTGATTTTATTGTGTCTCAAATGTCCTTTAATCCTTCTACACCCATCTGTTACTACAAACATGTTGCTTATGAACTGATGCTGCTACTTTAAAACATAAATGAAGGTATATTCTACTAAAGAGATTCTTCTACATGAATACAAATGAGAGAGGCTAATAGATGCAGTAATTCGGGGGCGCCTGGGTGGCTCAGTGGGTAAAAGCCTCTGCCTTCGGCTCAGGTCATGATCCCAGGGTCCTGGGATCGAGCCCCATGTCGGGGTCTCTGCTCAGCCGGGAGCCTGCTTTCCCCCTCTCTCTCTCTCTGCCTGCCTCTCTGCCTACTTGTGATCTCTCTGTCGAATAAATAAATAAAATCTTTAAAAAAAAAAAAGATGCAGTAATTCTGATAGCTAATTCTTACAAGAGGCTCCTAAAAAGAAATAATCAAGTATCTAGGCTCTGTATTTACTACAGAACAACAGATATCAAGGCTTCTTTATAAAATGTGTGCCCACCACAGAATGTCAATGGGTTCTACCCTGTTTCAAACTAATAAAAACGCAGATGCAGTGCAGTAGTACAAGCTTGGGAGGAACTCAGTGGAGACATGAGGTAACAGTTGGAAATGCTTCCATGTCCTTTGGAACTATAAGTGCATTTGAATACTCTTATCATGATCAGGGAGGCCACATGAAGTGATTCTGTTTCTGAGGAATGTAGTTCTAAAAACTATGAGCTACGGGATTCAAAAAACAGAAACACTACTGATGATTTGAAAAACCATAGAAAGCCAGAGTTGGGAAGATCTGTATTTCTTTCTTAAGTCTTCAAGTTATTTTACAGTCTAATAGTCAATATGTTAGTAAAGAAACTTAACAAATATGGCACCTTTACTGCTTGTATGGTTTGTTGGGAGTTTTGCTGGTCATGAAAGAAGGTGGCAGAATAGGAAATCTTAAGTACTTTGTGTTTTAACCCATGTTCTCATCTTTAGGTTTTCCAGAGTTTCTCTTAATAAGTACTTTAAGTAGTGGCATAAATTTTAGAGAATTTAAAAAATATTTTCTTCTGTAACTTAATATGTACAACAATCTGGCAATACAATGATCTGCAAAGTCAATGCTCATTTCTTGAGCAGGTAAATAAATGTTTAATAATTTGACAAGTTAAAACCTTTCTGAATCATTTTTTGTCACCTAGCTCTTTATTTTAAAAAAGAAGTGAGATCACTTAACAATGAAGCCATTTGGTGAGGTATTAACATGCTCCCTACCTCTGGGACATCATACTCTATTGGAAAAGACTGTAAGTAAAGATCCCAGTGCAGAATAGTAGCATGAGTAGCACATTAAGACGAGGTCATGGGATGCTCGAGAGTACACAGGAGGGACTCTCACTTAGATCAGTAGGGTTAGGGATGGTTTCTGTGAAATGTGAATTGGAATGAGGTACACTTCTGAAATTTTTCAAATGAGAAAAGTAGTCTGGATAATGTTTCTAAAGAAGAACCGGCCATGGTTTTCCCTGTAGAACTAAATATATGAGTTTATACTTGATCTACAAAAATTTCTTATAGCCCAGTGGTCTGTGTCCACATACTGGCTAAGGCACAAGTAATGGAGGCAGAAAGCAATATAAAACTATTGGAATTCTACTTTTTATAGCCCCATATAAATTTGTCATTAATTATCTAAAGTATTCTTCAAACAGACATATTTTCATTCTAGCTCTCAGAAGTTCTGTATTTCTATACTAGAAATGCCCATTGTGTGGAATTTCAATATTTGTTGTTGTCTCAGGTTTGTTATTTCAAGCTTTAAATCATTGTCACTCCCTTAAATTCCAGTGATTCAAGACTGCTGCAAATAAGTCCCTGTAGACCCAGTGAACTGCCTTTGTGTCTTTATAGATGTTGATTGTATCCCTTTGGTTTTCTAAATGGAGATACTGTCTTTGCAACCATGTCCCCCAAAGTCGTCTTCTCTTTCTCTGGATCACAAACAGTAGGTCATATAAGAAAAACGAGAAGGTAGTTGTAGGCTACATTGCTTAAGTCATGAGCACTTCTTAGGTATTACTAATGATAAGTCAAAAACTAATTGGCAGAAGGACATTTAGCACCAGATAAAAACGATCATCCTTCCAGAAGACATAAGCTGTATAACTGAACTGGAATAATCATGAGGCAATGAATTCATCAGGTCCTTTTCTGCTTGGCATGACATATTTGGTTAAGTGGACATAATCATTTACTAAGTTACCTGATGTTACACTTCAGCAACTTCAGAGTAAAACCTTTTGACTGCTATTACTCAGAACCAATCAGAGAATAAATGTGATACTGTTACATTCCTATAGTTTTGTTAGAGGAGATCATCTGACATTTTTAAAAAGTGTATTGTGATGAGGGATGCCTGGGTGGCTCAGTTGGTTGGGCAGCTGCCTTTGGCTTGCGTCATGGTCCCAGCGTCCTAGGATCGAGTCCCGCGTGGGGCTCCTTGCTCGGCGGGGAGCCTGCTTCTCCCTCTGCCTCTGCCTGCCTCTCTGTCTGCCTGTGCTCGCTCTCTCTGACAAATGGATAAAATCTTTAAAAAAAAAAAGTGTATTGTGATGAAAGTATCAGACTGATTTTTGTTTTATAGGCTTTTTTGTGTTTTGTTTTGTTTTTTTTGCAGTGGGGGAATTTTTAAGTTTCATTAGTTTGATTTTGCTTACTTCATACTTTTGGACTGTGTTGATATGGATGGTCTGTGCAGAAATTTGAATCACATAATTTAGGGAATTATCTCAATGAGGTTAGTTACATAACAGATCATACATACATAGGAATTAGAGAATTGTTACAAAGATTATGTAACTTAATACAGGGTAAAGTGTTTACAACACTGTCTGGCACACAGTAATCATTCAACAGCATTCTTATTTGGGTATTATAATTAGTATCACCAGAGGCAAATTACCTTTGTCTCCATGCAAGCCTACCATGGGTAGCCTATAAATGATCAACAAAAATTGAGCATCACTACTAAAAATCTAGCTCAAAATTTATGACCTAACTACAACATTAAGTAATTACGTTGGCTTTGTAAAGACATTAGAAGAATTTAGTGAGTGGATTTGTGTGTTTGCGCATGTACATTTGTAAGGGAAGGGAGGGGTGAAGCTGGCCTATGTATGTTGTTAGTCCTAAATCTATATAGGATATTGTAAAGGCAAGCAATTCTTAAAACTTAAAAAAATTGGCTCATAAGAACAATGAATTTGGTTAATTGGGATTAAAAATAAATAATGTATAATTTATCCATTATTTTTTTTTCTGAAATCTCTTCACCATGCCATGGCCAAAGTGATGTTTTGACAATTCAACTCTGATCAAGTTACTGCCCCACTTAAAGCTTTTTGATGATTTTATAAAGTACAAGAAAAATGTCCAAAATCATTCCTATGACATATAAGAGCCTCTGGGATCTGTATTCCTTTTATCTTTCCAACCTTATGGCTCCCCACACCCATGGTAAACCTGCCTTGGTTATATGCTCAATCACTTCTGAACTTCGCAAGTGCTGAACTATTTCCCTGGAATACTTTTCCCTCCAAACCTTGCCCAACTAATTTATAATTATAATTTTGATCTCAACACATAGTAAGTGTCCATAAATATATGTAGCATGAATAAAAAAATGAATCATTATTTGAATGTGTATTTTCTCAGAAGCTCTATCTTAGAGGATAATTTGAAAGTTTTAGTTAGTAGTTTTCCTTCTAAATGAATTATATTAAAGTTAAAACTCAATTTCAAGAGTCCCTTCTTTTATTCAAATTCATGTATCTGAATTTTTAAAAGATTCTTACCAGGTTAATAGAGGGGGGTGGGAAAGGTCCTTTATCTGCTACTATATTTGTTTTCAGATTTAGAGTTAGTTTATAATAAAGGGGGAGGGAGATTATACGTCCTCTCTAGAATTTTGAGAGATTTTGAGATATAAGGCCCAAAATTTAGCTCTCCAAAAATGGAATGACTGCACATACCAAATCTATATTGAATGCCCACAACAGTAAGTTTGCTGTACATGACATAAAAGCTCTTTCATCACTTGTGCTGTAAAGATGTTGTGAAGCTATGGCCATACATATGTGCAAGCTTTACAACGTTAATCTCCTACAACTGGCCCTAGTCCCCTCTCATGACAACTCAAGTTGTTTACAGTGAAGAGCTTTGAGAAAAAAGAATTCCTTTGGGGGGAAAAAATGTTGAGGCCCCAAAGCTGATGAGTTTTTTT
>RCUC01083009.1:0-11663 GCA_003697995.1 Taxidea taxus jeffersonii
AGACATCCCTACCATCATTGTTAAAGGGTCATTCAGAGTCATTAACTTTCTTGCATTTTCACCTTGCAAAGGTTTTTGAGTGAGCAGCCTTCTGGTGTGTAGAGGTGAATGCCAAGGGGATATGGACACCAACAGTATCTGCTATGACTGCTTTGGAGGTACTCACCACAACCCCTTAATTTCATTCTTGACGTGGCTTCCTACCACAAAGTCGTGGCTAAAATGACTAGCTGTCTCAGTTGATAAGTGAATCGGTGATGAGGTGGTAATGACTTATATGATTACATGTACTACTTCTAGATAACACATTTGATTGTAACATAGTCTTTAATGTCATTATCTAGGGCTGAGGTTTTCAGGTACTGTATCAGTTCTGGATTGAAGGAAATTTTTAATACTCTAAAAATCACACCCACAAGTAGATTCAACAAGCAGATCATATTGGAAATTTCTAAGATACCTAAAGTCTTCATAGGAAAGCCCTATAGGTCATGCCCAATGATTACTATTTACATTCAATTAAATCTTTGATCTTAGATCAAAGCTAGCATTGGTTGAATGGCATCAGGCCTTCATCTAAGAATTTTACTTGTATTAATCCATTCAGCCTTCACAACAACACCAAGATGTAGGTGCTATAATTATCTTCATTACAGAGGATACAGAGTACAGAGGTACAGAGATTGATAACTTGTTCAAGGTCCCATAGCTAGTAAGTGATAGAGCATAGATTCAAGCTCAGATCATCTGACTCCAGAGGCCACTCACAAACTCAGGGTTGACATGCAGCTTTCTTCACCACCAAACATGAGTCACCACTCCCACTATGATGTTTTCTTCAGCTAATTATGCTGACTATTTTAAAGTCCCATCACTCCCCACCCCCTCAACACACTATTTATTAGTCCGTTTCTCCTTGTACAGGAAAGACTGAAAATTTCACATGAAAGTAGCATGTTTCTACATAGAATTGGTGATATTGATTATAGGGAGTTTAAACTAAGACCAAAGAAACAAATCAAGATCCTACTCACTTCAGATGCACATGGAGGAAAGCACTAGAACTCTGGAAATTGGTGAAATATGGGCTCTGATCCCTACTCTTTCATGAACTGTGCAACCTTGACTCAGACACTTCACCCGTGTGGGCTTCCATTTCTTCATCTGCCACAAAGGTTTGGACTATATACTATATATATATATATATATATATATATATATATAAAGTTTAATATTGCATTTATATTACATAAAATATATAAGTATATATAAATTATATTATATTATTTATTTATTTAACCTAGTTTTTCTAGTTGTTTTCGAGGAAAAAGCTATTTTGAGACAAGCTAGTCTGTTATAGCTGAATACTAAGGTCTTTAACTTGCCTTAGAGAAAGTGGAGGGTTTATTTATTTATTTATTTATTTTTTTAAAGATTTTATTTATTTATGTCAGACAGAGAGCAAGAGCGAGCACAGGCAGACAGAGTGGCAGGCAGAGGCAGAGGGAGAAGCAGGCTCCCTGCTGAGCAAGGAGCCCAATGTGGGACTCGATCCCAGGACACTGGGATCATGACCTAAGCTGAAGGCAGCTGCTTAACCAACTGAGCCACCCAGGCGTCCCTGGAGGGTCTATTTAGATTTGCTTCTTATACTAACTGCTGCTGCTGTTTTGTGGCTCCTCTTGCCGTCCCATTTTCTCACAAATTTACAGTTACACATTAACTTTTCAACTAAACCTTAGAAATTCCTACTGGTTAGGAGACATCTTATTTCTAGGAAAAATGGGACTTGAGGATCTTTCATGTTTCATCAATTTTAAGATTTGGTGACATTGTGTTTCTAAAATACTAATTGTATCAAGTTTTTAATTGAACTTCTAAAATGTATTACTCATTTGTTTGAGACTTAGAAGATATAAAATAGTTCTGTCATTAGACATTGTTTTAAATAAAAATGTTATATAATATATATTTACTATATTATTTATCATTCTTTAATGGAAGCCTAGGAAAATGGTTATCACATAATAGGATGTCATGTATGGAAGTGTGTTGCAAATATACACATTGATGAGAATAATCTGAGTGCCTTTACATAATAGATTCCTGAGATCACAGCATTCATATCCATTAAAATTTCTGGGATGTCATTGAGTTACAGTGGATTAATGGATCACATAAATCTTATGATCAGAGAACTTCAGAACATAGTATGTGTGTTTGACTGAATGAAACGCTGCATCTAAATAGAAATCCTGTGAGACATCTGGTATTTAGAAAATATTTACCAGGCAAGAAAAATTGAATTTGCTCAATGAATATTTAAGTAAATAGAACCATATGATCCTCACAATAGATGCAGAAAAAGCATTGGACAAAATACAGTATTCTTTCTCGATAAAAACCTTCCACCATGTAGGAATAAAGAGAACATACCTCAACATCATAAAAACCATATACAAAAGACACACAACAAATATCATCCTTAACAGGGGGAAAACTGAGGGCTTCCCTCCTAAGATCAAGAACAAAACAGGGATGTCCATTCTCACCACTGTTGTTCAGCATAGTACTGGAAGTCCTAGCTTCAACAATCAGATAACAAAAAGAAATAAGTCTTCCAAACTAATAAAGAAGAAGTCAAAGTTTCAATCTTCACAAAGGATATGATACTCTATGTAGAAAACCCAAAAGACTCCACCAAAAAATTGCTGGAACTGATACAGGAATTCAGCAAAGCTGCAGGATATAAAATCAATACACAGAAGTCACTTGAATTTCTATACACCGAAAATGGAGCAGCAGAAATAGAAATCAAGGAATTGATACCATTTACAATCACATCAAAAAACACAAAATAGGAATAAACCTAACCAAGGAGGTAAAAGATTTGTACTCTGAAAACTATAGAACACTTATGAATGAAATTGAAGAAGACACCAAGAAATGGAAAAGTAATCCATGCTCATGGATTGGAGGAACAAATATTGTTAAAATGTCTATAATACCCAAAGCAATCTACACATTCAATGCAATCCCTTTCAAAATACCATCAACAGGGGCACCTGGGTGGCTCAGTGGGTTAAGCCTCTGCCTTCGGCTCAGGTCATGATTTCAGGGTCCTGGGATTGAGCCCCGCATCGGGCTCTCTGCTCAGCAGCAAGCCTGCTTCCCCTCTCTCTCTCTGCCTGCCTCTCTGCCTACTTGTGATCTCTCTCTCCCTCTGTCAGATAAATAAATAAATAAATAAATAAAAAGAATTACCATGTTTGGGTAATTCTTAATTAAAAAAAAAAATACCATCGACATTTTTCACAGAGCTGGAACAATCTTAATACTTGTATGGGACCCTAGAAGACCCTGAATAGCCTAAGTAATGTTGAAAAAGAAAACCAAAGCTGGAGGCATCATAATTCCAGACTTCAGGCTGTATTACAAAGATGTAATAATCAAGATGGTATGGTACTGACACAAAAACAGACACATAGATCAATGAAACAGAACAGAGAACCAGAAATGGACCCTCAACTCTTTGGTCAGCTAATCTTGGACAAAGCAGAAAAGAATATCCAATGGAAAAAAGACAGTCTCTTCAACAAGTGGTGTTGGAAAAACTGGGCATGCAGAAGCATGAAACTGGACCACTTTCTTATATCATTCACAAAAATAAATTCAAAATGGATGAAAGACCTAAATGTGAGACAGGAATCCATCAAAATCCTAGAGGAGAACAGGCAGTAACCTCTTCCACCTCATCTGTAGCAACTTCTTGTTAGAGACTCTCCAAAGGCAAGAGAAACAAAAGCAAAACCAAACTATTAGAACTTCATCAAGATAAAAAGCTTTTGCACAGCAAAAGAAACAATCAACAAAACAAAAAGGCAACCTACAGAATGGGAGAAGGTATTTGCAAATGTCTTATCAGATAAAAGGCTAGTAGCCAAAACTTATAAAGAACTTATCAAACTCAAGACACAAAAAAAGCCAGTCAAGAAAGTGGCAGAAAACATGAACAGACATTTCTCCAAAGAAGACATACAAGTTGGCTAACAGACACATGAAAAAATGCTCAACATGACTCAGCATCAGGGAAATACAAATCAAACACACAATGAGATACCACCTCACACCAGGCAGAATGGCTAAAGTTAACAAGTCAGGAAATGACAGCTGTTGGTGAGGTTGTGGAGGAAGGGGAACCCTCTTTTACTGTTGATGGGAATGCAAGCTGGTGTATCTACTCTGGAAAACAGTATGGAGATTCCTTAAAAAGTTAAAAATAGAACTACTTAGGACTCAGTAATTGTACCTCTAGGTATTTATCCAAAGGATACAAAAATAGTGATTCAAAGGGGCACATCACTCCAATGTTTATAGCAGCAATGTTCACAATAGCCAAACTTTGGAAAGAGCCCAGATATCTATCAGCAGATGAATGAATAAAGAAGATGTGTAAATGCGTGTGCACGCGCGCGCGCGCACACACACACACACACACACAGAGTTGAATATTAGTCATCAAAAAAACCGAAATCTTGCCATTTGCAACGATGTGGATGGAATGAAAGGGTATTGTGCTAAGTGAAATAAGTCAGTCAGAGAAAAACAAATGCTATATTATTTCACTCATATGGCATATTTAATAAACAAAACAGATGAATAAAGGGGAAGAGAGGGAAAAATAATATAAGATAAAAACAGAGAGGGAGGCAAACTATAAGAGACTTAAATAAAGGAAACAAACTGAAGTTTGCTGGAGGTGAGGTTGGTGAGGGGTGGGATAATTGGGTGATGGGCATTAAGGAGGGCACTTGATGTAATGAGCACCGGGTATTGTATGCAACTGATAAATCACTAAATTCTACCCCTGAAACTAAGAATACACTATGTATTAACTAAGCAGAATTTAAATAAAAATTTTAAAAAACAGGGGCACCTGCATGGCTCAGTGGGTTAAAGCCTCTGCCTTCAGCTCAGGTCATGATCCCAAGCTCTCTGCTCAGCGAGGAGCCTGCCTTCCCCTCCTCTCTGCCTGCCTCTCTGCCTACTTGTGATCTCTGTCTGTCAAATAAATAAATAAAATCTTTAAAAAAATTTTTTTAAAAAGCAAATAGTAGACTTTTACTCATCCATTCCATCCTTAAGTTAGTGTAGGCAGCTAGAGAAACATGTGACCAAATTGTTACAAGCTCTTGTAGAAATTTTTACAATAGGTTATGCAATATCCTTTCCTCTAGGTAGTAAATGCACAAGAACTAATATTTGTTAATATCTGCATTAAGGCTTTTTAAAAATTCAACATACATTATTAAATGTCTATTCTATGCCAGCTGTGGTGAGAGACAGTAGGGGTAGAATGGTAAATAAAACAGATAAGATCATTGGCCTCAAGCAACTCACACTCAATTTGTTAATCATATTCCAAAAAGTCAATTTGAACTCATGATGTTCATTTGAACAGTCTCTATCCTGAAATACATGCTGTCCTCCTAAGCACACTTTTTACCAAAGCATACTTCTTTCCAGTTTTGGTTATTGGGATCTGTGTTTCTTTGGCATTGTTTTGCTATTTCACTTCCCTATTTTCTGGTACTGCAAGATGCCTCAGGCTCAACTTGTTTATCTCATGCTTCAGTCCTAAAATCAGCCATTTCCCCAAAGACCCTGATTTCCTTTCATGGGAGGCTAGGATTTAGAAATCACAATCCAGGTATTAGGTATGCTCTTTGCTGTTCCCAGGTGGTTTCAGCTGACAGAGCGAAGATAGATGTGTATGTCCTATACATTTCCAATGAACAAACAAACAGAATCTGGGTCCACTTTTCCAAAATTTTATTACTTGCAAAGGAACTTTTCTAACATTTAGAATCCAAATTAAAGTCAACTAGTCCCTTTCTCTTACCCCAACCCAAACATCAACAAGACACAACATGTGAACAGAAAACCTCCTAACTATGTAGTTAGCAAGGAAAAAAATGTAGGTGTAAAGTCCTCTTTTCATAAATAAGAAAGAGTAACTTACTCTCCCAGTCTTCTGGTTAGCCTATGAGACTGTTTGCTCCATTTACAGGAAACATTTACTTTTGAATCTCAGTATTTTCCTCAGGAAAATAGGAGCTATATTGTTCCTGGAAGGAATGTTATACACCAAGGCTGTGTTTCAAGATACCCCACATGACCTACCTCCCACAGAGAAGGTAGTGAAGATGGAGGTTAACAGCTCTGGAGACTGGTTTATCTTGCTTGACTTTTTTTGCCTCCTTTGCACAGATCCAGCTGAGGAGTTCTTTGATCTATTTGTGTGTGAGGAACTTGATGGGTAAAGCAAACCGCCCAAGAGTAAGTCATAGGGGTAGTCTACATTCTGCTTAGAGGCTCTACAGTAGCTCATATGAGATTAGAGACAATTTGAAGTCCATTTGATGTGATTAACCCAGAAATATGGGGAAGGAAATAGTAACAAGAATGGTTACAGTTTCTAAGATATAGAAGAGATGCACAACTTTTCCAAGCAAGTGGCCTAGAAAGGGGCAAGAGTCTTAGAACAAGAAAAAACAGTTTGGGAAACTATAATTAGACATAGGCATGACCTCCTAAAAGTTTTCTACACTACAAGCATATTAGACTCAGCAGAGCTATTTAATTTTTTTACCCTTTTATTATCAATTACAGATTTAAATAAGGTTTATATTTATAGACCTATACTCTATAATAAATATTTAATACCTATGTAGAATTATGTTATTTCTAATATCAAAATTATCTAGGAAATTGTTGTATTTTTTATCTTAAAGCCATTTTGTTCAATTATAAGATTTATCCATAAGAAGTTAAAATAAAACTGTCCAAACAAGTTACTAGAGTCACAATATTTGTCTTTTATACTTTCAAGTATTTTCATCTAAAAACATGATATGTCTTCCTATTTTTAAAGTCCTCTATGTGTGAAGGAATCTATTTGATCAAATTGATTCATAGGTATTTTGTCTTCCATAAAATGACAGCCTTGGAATACAAAGGTGATTTTAAAAATGTCCTAATATTAACTCTATATTTTGAAATTTATATCTATATATAGAGAGAAAAATAAAAGATCCTGTTTGAACTGGTGATGAGAGAATCTTTCACATCCAACCAGTCACGTCAATTTAGAAGTTCCCAAAATAAAGCCAGCTTGAGAATGGTGAACTAGATGAATATCATGTTTCCCTTTCCAATATCCTGAAATCTGTGATGCTTAGGAGAGTGTTTGAGAAATTGAAGACAAAAAGTCAAATTTATGGAGAATGATAAAACAAAAAAAAACTGACCATGGAATTCCATGTAGGCAGATAATTTCAATTATTGGGGAAATCAAAGAAGCTAGACTTTGAAACTGGAGGCAGGCTTGTAATCCTCTTATAAGTGTATGTAAGTGGAAGAATGTGGCCAACAAATGGATCCTATCCCTAAAGAAGTCCAAAACAGACATGCTCAGAGCATCTCATGTTGGAATATAACTTCAAAGTATATAATAAATAAATTATAAAGGAATGAAAATGCTATTCCAGAAAACAAACGTTTAACAAAGTAAGGTAGCAATAGAGGAATGGAGGGGAAATTAGATATTTGAAAAATAAACAGCAAAACAACAGAACAGAATAAGCCTTAACTTATCACTAATTATATGACAGATGAATGGAACTAAACATTCCAATCAGAAGGCAGAGATTTTCAGAATAGATAAAAGAAAAATGAGCCAACTGAATGCTGTCCACAACAGATACACTTTTGATTTAAAGACACAAATAATGTGAAAGCAAAATAATGAAAAAAGATATGCCATGCAAATAACAAGAAAAGAGCTGAGGTGTGCCTGCATGGTGAAGATGGTCAAGCGTCCAACTCTTGCTTTTGGCTCAGGTCTTGATCTCAGATACATGAAATTGAACTGTGTTGGGATCCACATTCAGCACAAAGTCTGTTTGATACTGTCTCTCCCTCTTTCTCAAACAGATAAATAATTTTTTTAAAGAAGAGAGGTGAAGTATTTACACCAATGTCAGTTGAAGTATAAGACAAAAATTATTGGGAAGCCTGGGTGGCTCAGTTGGTTAAGTGGCTGCCTTCGGCTCAGGTCATAATCCCAGCGTCCTGGGATTGAGTCCCACATCGGGCTCCTTGCTCTCCAGGGAGCCTGCTTCTCCCTCTGCCTCTGCCTGCCACTCTGTCTGCCTGTGCTCGCTCTCTCTCTCTGACAAATAAATAAATAATCTTAAAAAAAAGACAAAAATTATTGATTGATAAAAAGAAAATTTTATGAGAAAAGTGTCAATCCATCAGAAAGACATAAAATTAAAACATATACCCACTTAATAATTGAGCCTGAAACACATGAAGGAAAACCTGAGAGAACTGAGAAGAAAAATAGACAATTTGACAGTAGTACTTAGAAACTTCTATATTCCATGTTCAGTGAAGTAGAACAAGTAGTCAGAAGACTCACAAGGAAACTAAAGACTTGCAGATCACTAGAGACCAACAGATCTAACAGATATCTACAGGAAATTTCAACCCCAAATAACAGAATACTATTTCTTTTCTAGCACAGATGAACATTCTATAGACTATAACAAATGTTAGATTATGACATAAACTTGACTAAATTTCAGAGGATTGAAATTACAGAAAGTATGTTCAATAACCTTCTGAATTTCTGTGCAAAAAAAGCATCTGAAATTTTGAATGTGTTGAATCTGTAGATCATTTTGGGAAGTATGACTATTTAGACAATGTTAAGTCTAAAACTATTTCTATTTATGTGCCTGGGATGTATTTCTAGTTATGTAGGTCTTCTTTAATTTCTTCAACAATATTTTGAGTTTTCAGTATATAAATTGTACACTTCTTTGTTTAATTTGTTCCTAAGCAATTTATAATTTTAAAGTGCTGATACATTTGGATGTCTGCATGCAAAATAATATAGTTGGATACTTTCTTACCCCATACACAAATATTAACTCTAATGGAGTATTGACTACGTGTAAACAAGACAAGAGTTAAAATTATAAGACACCTAGAAGATAATGTAGGAGAAAATCTTTCTGATCTTGGATAAGGTGATCATTTCTTTTATTTGACACCAAGAGCATAAACAACAAAGTAAATAAAACAGATAAATTAAACTAAACGTTTAATGCTTCAAAGGACACCATGAAGAGAAAAAGCAACCCACAGAATGGGAAAAAATATTTATAAACCATATATCTAATAAGAGACTTGATCCAGAATATATAAGAACTCTTAAACTCAACAATTTAAAAAAATAGTGTTTTTCTCAACAATAAAAAAGCTACATTTAAAAGTGGGCAAAGTATGACATCAATAACATAAAGTATGGGAGAAGTAAAAGTGTAGAGTTTTTGTATGTGATTGGAGTTAAATTATTAGCAGCATAAAATAGATTGCTATTACCATAAGATGTTTTATGTAAGCCCCATGGTAATCAAAAAGATAATATCTCTTAAAGATATGCAAAAGAAATAGAGAATGAAATCAAAGCATATCACAGCAACAAATAATAGCAGGGGTTATTTTAATACCCATTTTCAATACAAGAACATCCAGACGGATCAATAAGAAAACAACAGATGTGAACAACACTGCCGACTGAAGGGACCTAATAAATATAACCCAACATTGCACCCAACAGAAGCAAAATACACATTCTACTCAAGCACCCATGGAACATTCTCCAAGATAGGTTACATTTAGCTTGGGTCACAACACAAGGTCATGAGAGATGCCTCACAAATATTTCACAATACATCTTTACTCAGCAGGAAGCTTGGAGACAATTTAATCTGATGAAGTATGAGAAGAGAGGAGGGTAGTAAGTGTGGTTATGGATTGTAAGATAGGTCAGATATGTGAAAACTCCAGGCAGGTGAGCAAGGAAAGAACAAGGGCATCAAGCAAGGAAAAAGGACTTTGCAAAGGTTAATTTAACAAGTATTTAAATTCTTAGTGGTTTTAAAAACTCCATGAATATTAGAATCATCTGGAAACATCTTGAAGCCTGAGGATGTACCAACTCACCATCAAAACTGTAAATCAATGATTAATACACGAATCCTTGATATTGGTGTGTTTTAAAAGCTCTTACATGAAATTTAAGTTCAGGCATGTGTGAGAACCCCAGGGATAGAATGAGAATGTGAATTCTGGGATAGGAGGGAAGAAAGGTTGGGGACAGAAACTGAGACCAGATGGGACACTGACCTATATTATAGGTTAAATAAATTTATCTTTATTTCAGGGATACATGGGAAACCTTTTCAAGTAAAGGAGAGATTTTTCAGTTATTTTCTTTGTAACTAATCAATCAGCTTTACAGACTGACTCAATGGAAAGCACTTTGGGAGTTCAGTTTAAATCCCACCTATGTCTAAACTTTCTAATGTACATTATGTATTTTAAGGTTTTAAAAAATATTTATTTGAAAGAGAGAAAGTGTGAGAGTATGGGGGTTAAGGACAGAGGGAGAGAGTCCTCAAGCAGACTTCCCATGGAATGCAGAGCCCCACATGGGGCTCGAACCCAGGACCTTGAGATCACAACCTGAGCTGAAACCAAGTCAGACACTTAACCCTCTGAACTACCCAGGTGCCCCACATTTACATATTTTAAATATGAGAGCAATAATTTCTGTCCCATAAATTTGTCACAAATACTAGAGATAATATATTAAAACTGTCCACACTTTAGTTGTGTGTGAGGACCCTATTTGTCACCTGAAAGCTTTCCGGTGATATTTTAACACTGAAGAAATCTAGAATTTAGAAAAAAATCTGAAACTGGTAAAGTTCATAGCCAATTCAATACAAGAACCTAAATCCTTTCAAGTCTAGAAAATGTTCCTTTAGTATCCTAAAATGAAATTATGCATACTAATTTTTTTATGTAAATACCATCAGAAAAATGTGCAGCTGACTAATCGTTCTGACATAAGATGTTTGTGGGAAAAGTAAATGCAAGCCAAGAATTGAAAATAGTGGGAAGCGCTTATGTACATTTCACTGGACTTCTTTTATATGTATCAGCAGAAAGCAAGCAAGAAAAACTGCCTATTAGCACAGAAGGCTAAAAGGTTTTGATATCAATCAGTAAAGTTAATGTTAGACAATGGATTATGTAATGCAGTTTCATGAAGAACATAATGCACTTGCCACCAACGTTATGGAAAAGGTAGAGAATACTATGACTTTGAGAACGAGATGATGAAAATAAGGCAAATGGGAACAGAGAGCAGGGTCCAGTCTTCCCAGTGTCACTGCTCCCCTTAAATGGAAAATTTCATAGAATGAGGCACCAAAAGGAAAAACAGAAGTAGAATCCATTTTTAAAATTTTGAAATCTTAGTATGGTCATTATTTTAGTCAATACTAGTATGCCATGTCAATTTTCTGGTTTTGTCATCGTGTCTTGGTTATGTAAATGGTTAGCACTGCATGAAGCTGGCTAAAGACTATGAGAAAATCACTTCTATTTATGGAATTTTTGTGACTACAAATTGAATTCAACACAAATATCGTCAACAAACACAGAAATTAGGTAAGTGGTTTTCAGAGGCTGGGGTTGATGGAAGGAATTGACAAGATGGTGAAAGGTAATTTTTTAGGATG
>RCUC01083012.1:0-10244 GCA_003697995.1 Taxidea taxus jeffersonii
AAAAAAATCAACATTTTGTGTTTAAGATTTTATATTAGGAATAATAACCTATTCAGATTATTTTTTTAAGGTAACTGGTATTTATAAGGATAGTGCATAGATTAATTTGAAATCTTAAAAAATTGATGTTCCACTCTTAAGTCGGTTTTGGGGATAAGTTGGTTGTTAGTTTTTATACTTGCTTACTTTGTAAGTAGTTTGTGAATATGTACTCACTGAAATATGGAAATTAAGATCTGGAAATCTGTAGGATAAAAAATGAACCCCTTTCTTTATACGCCCTACCCATATGTATTTAACCATTTTTACAGGTTTGTATCTTCAGTTTTGAAAAGCCCCATGGGGAGAATCTCTGGTTCTTATTTTTATATTCAGTGTTAACATTTGTTACGTATTTGGTGATTATATATATTCTTACTTTTTTTTTTCCCACAGAGAATATGAAACAGGTGTCAAAATGACATCCAGATTTGGGAAAACATACAGTAGGAAAGGAGGAAATGGCAGTTCAAAATTTGATGAAGTCTTTTCCAACAAACGGACCACCCTTAGCACAAAATGGGGAGAGACCACATTTATGGCTAAATTAGGGCAGAAGAGGCCCAATTTCAAACCAGATATCCAAGAAATTCCGAAGAAACCTAAAGTGGAAGAAGAAAATACTGGAGATCCTTTTGGATTTGATAGTGATGATGAGTCTCTACCAGTTTCTTCAAAGAATTTAGCCCAGGGTAAGGGTTCCACTTATTCAGAATCTAGTGAAGCTGCTCAGCTGGAAGAGGTCACTTCTGTACTTGAAGCTAATAGCAAAATTAGTCATGCAGTGGGTGAAGACAGTGTTGTATCTGATAAATGCTTACATTTGGAAGAAACTTTGGTTGGGAAAGAAAAGAGCACAAACCGAATCTTAGAAGATGATGCAAGCAAAAGTAGCTGTGTTAAATTAATGACTTCAGGTAAGTTTTGAATTTCTTTATTCTGAGCCAGAAGAGCTTTGTGTAAACCATTTACTTAAATGCTTTGAATTCTAAAATGCTATGCTTCTTGTGTTTTCTTTATGCATTTGTGGTTAATGGGGACTATAGGTACTTTTGTAGAAGAGACTTGAGAACTTTAAAGAAACCAGTTGGGGGTTGAAGTTTTACTTAAGAAACTTGGGTATTAATGTTTCCAGGCTGTTACTCATGGTACATTTTGGGAACAGTTTTTCTTAACATCCGTAACTCCATTTCCAACAAGAAACATTTCTTTTTGTTGAGTTAGCATCACACAGTATCTCATTTCTGTTACTGTGGAGGATTTGTATTGTTACTGATAATGGAAACTGGATGAGCATTTATAATGAGGATTAAGTTTAGGAGTGTTAGGCTTTCCTTCAAAACTAGTTTAGAAAGATTAAGGAGGTATTGTAGAAACATTGAAGAATTGGACTTCATTGCAATTTGAGATTTGTTTGGAGTCTGGTGCTGGTTAGCAACTTGTGTTAATAGATTTTAATCCACAAAACCAGTTGTATTTTTGAAGTGTTAACTTGTAAATCTGGCATCTAGTATTCATTAAGAAAACAATATATTTTGTCAGTTTTACCCCTAGTCCTTTTGTAAAAGATTTGAGATTTATAGTAAGTGGTAAAAGTACAATTAATTAAAAGACCAAAGAACTGAGATTGGAGGTAGCAGGAGAGAGCATGCTTGCTTTATTAGCAACAGGACAAGTATGGATGGCACTGTAGTTGAAAATAGACCTTAGATTTCAACTTCTGGCAAAGTTTGGGGATACAAAAGATTACACAGATCTCATATTTTGAAAGGAAGTGAAGACAAAACTTTTCCTAGTACTGAATTCTTAAGAGTTTGTCCTTGAGGCTTAATATAAGTGCCTCGGAACTGTATAATAAAAGACTTTGCCTTGCATAGTTTTACTAAAAATGCTGAACATTTTTCACTCTTTTTTTCACCCTTGGATGAGAGGACGAGCCAGCTGTTATTGTCATTCCCTTGATTCTCCTGGTTAATTCTGATTTGGCTGTCATGCTTTGCCCACATTTTCTTCTGAAGCATTGTTTAAAACTTAAGGTTAGGATAAACTCATTAAAAAAACAGCTTAAAAACTGTTTCTCAGATCAGCTCCTAAAAACATAATCATAGGACTGTTAAACCAAAATAAACTAACTCAGGTCTACTTACTTTATAGATGAGGCTCAGAGAGGTCAAGTGACTATCCAAGGTTGGCTAGTGGCACAACTGGAGTGAGATTCACTGACCGATTTTTAACACGTTGAGTATATACTGTGTGCCCTCCACTGTGATAGGCTGTGGGAGTGCTGTACCACTTCAGTTATCCAGTGTTCTTACTGCTCTGTCTTGTCCTCTGATAGTTCATCCACCATGTGGGTCACATAGCCTGGAGGAAGGAAGATGAGGCTGAGGAAGTGACAAAACTGGTCAAGGAAGGCAGACACAGCTTCCCCAGGTGCTGTCTTTTTGAGAGCATGGCGTCACTGGCAGGGAGAGGATAACAGTAGGATGAATGTTTAGGTAGAGGGACAATAGGAACTTAGAAATTAAATGTACACAGACAGTTACATAGTTTTGCTGGTGTTAGGTCTATATCTGTCCATACCGCTGTATGAAGTTGTTAGGTGGGAACTGGAAACAGTTTTCTGTAGAAATGAGATATTAGCTTCCCAATCTGATACAGCTAAATTGTAGTTCTGCTGATACTGTGGACTGACTGGGAGCTTAGACAAAATTATAATGGTTTCATGAGGAGAAAATGTGTACTAAAATACAGATAAATACATGTTTAAGAACATCTTGTCCCTCTTCCTTCTTCACGAGGTATTCTTAGTGGAAAGGGCATGGGGTAGTTCTATGAATATTTTTTTTCCTCTCTATCCTTTGACCACTCAGAGCTGCAGCAACCCTGGCAGCCCCCTGTGGGGTAAGAAGGGAACTTTGAAGAAATGCTTTTAGTTCTAACCGTAGTCTTATTTTAAGTTCTTAAAAACCATTTATAGGTTTGTGTGTTTATGAGTTGATTATAGTTTTGGAAATACTTGTGTTACATTATGACCTTCCTTTTCTTTGCTCCTACCCTCTAACATTTGGGCATTTCCCTGTTTCTAGACTCTACTCTCACTGTGTCTGCCAGATTGTTAATTGCCTTTACTGTTCTTCAACAAGCCTTTGGTTTTAGGTGAAGTTTAGAAACCCAAACTTAAATTTTTGATAAAGGGAGTCTTTATAAATATAAAGTGGTTCCTAACCTTTTTTGAATTAAAGATCCTTGAGAATGATAAAATTTTGGACTCAAGATAAAACCGTACATGTAATGTCTCAGAACTCCCTTGCAGGTCATTTTATTAAAGAGCCTTTGAGAAATTTTGTGATAAAGTTTGTTCAAAGCGTACTAGCTAAATTCCTTCTGGTGGAATTCAAACCATTTTCACTGTAGAATTATATTGGTGAAAAGGGTTCAGATTTACCATATAATTTCTCCTAGCATTAAGTTTAAGGTGCGTATCTTTCTCTGTAGGGGAATATGTGGTTGATTTTTAAGCTACTGTTAAAATTTTTTCATATATAATAATATTTTATACCAGGGAGTACTTTTAAAAACTGTGGCCTAGGGCACCTGGGTGGATCAGCGGGTTAAGCCTCTGCCTTCTGCTCGGGTCATGACCTCAGGGTCCTGGGATCGACCCCCAATATCGGGCTCTCTGCTCGGCGGGGGGCCTGCTTCCCCCTCTCTCTCTCTGCCTGCCTCTATGCCTACTTGTGATCTCTGTCTGTCAAATAAATAAATAAAATCTTAAAAAAAAAACCAAAACTGTGGCTTATTTGGAGAGGAAATGCAGAATGAGGTCATGATGAAATGTATTATTGTTGCCATTTTCCAAATAGAGGTTTGATGGGAAAGACAACTAGAAGCAAGATTATAGACTGAATGAGAACTGCAAGGAATGGTTGAGTTGCTAAAATGTCCTAACTTTTCTTTCTTTCTTTCTTTTTTTTTTTTTCCAAAAACATTTTATTTATTTATTTAACAGAGAGAGACAGCCAGAGAGGGAACACAAGCAGGGGGAGTGGGAGAGGGAGAAACAGGCTCCGGGCTGAGCAGAGAGTCTGATGTGGGACTCGATCCCAGGACCCCAGGATCATGATTTGAGCTGAAGGCAGATGCCCAACGATGGAGGCACCCAGGTGCCCAATGTCCTAACTTTTCATTTAAAAACAGAAAACTTAAGGGCATCTGGATGGCTCAGTAGGTTAAGGTTCTGCCTTTGGCCCAGGTCATGATCTCAGGATCTTGAGATGGAGCCCCAGGTTCGGCTCTGTGCTCAGTGGGGAGTCTGCTTCTCCCTCTTCCTCTATCTCTCCATGCCCCATTTGCTCCACACTCACTCTACTTTCTCCCTGGATTATTTTAAAGATTTATATATTTATTTGGGAGAAGGGGTGGGAAGGTTGATAGGGAGAGAAGCAGACTCCCTGCTGAGCACGGAGCCCAATGTGGGGCTTGATTCATGACACTGAGATAACTTGAGCTGAGATCAAGAGTCAGACACTTAACCTGCTGAACTAGCTAGGGCTTCCTTCCTGGATTATTATTATTTTTATTTTTGTTATTTTTTATAGATTTTACTTATTAGGGAGAGAGAGTGAGCACCCACTCACCAAAGGGAGAAAAGAGAAGCCCCCGCTGAGCAGGGAGCCTGACCTGGGCCTCCATTTCAGGACCCTGAAATCATGACCCAAGCCAAAGGCAGATGCTTAACTAGCTGAGCCACCCAGGCACCCCTCCTTGGATTATTATTATTATTTTATTTTATTTTTTAAAAGATTTTATTTATTTTTTCGACACAAGTAGGCAGAGAGGCAGGCAGAGAGAGAGGAAGAAGCAGGCTCCCCAGGACCCTGAAAGGGACCCTGAAACCATTACCAGAGCTGAAGGCAGAGGTCCAACCCTCTGAGCCACCTAGGTGCCCCTTCCTGGATTATTTCAATGCAGATTCAGGACTTGTGTTTTATATGCAAATACTTAAGTTGTGATTGCTATTAAAGTGAGTTTTCAAACATGTGTGCTGCTTAAAAATGGCCCTTAGCAGGATCTAAAGGTTTGTCCTTATAATTATGAGGTTGTGGAATGTTCTTTAAAGGTGGAATCCAGGGCTGTGTGTATTAGGGTCACAAGAAGGCTTCTCTTTCTATGAGGTTGTTTCCATTTTCCATCTTTGTGCTTTCTGCTACAGGTTTTTAATCAGGACTCTAGAATAAAGTATGCAAAGACTTATATTTCTACTTGGCACACTTTCCTTGCCAGCCAGCTGGGATTCAGTCTACACATCCTGCCAAATATTGAGATAACTACTGCATAGGCTCTTAATTTGCATGACTGGTTTTGTAGCCAATACATTTTTTTTCTATTTGCTTAAAGCTGTACTGAGTGTTTGTATGTTAGATGGATGTTATTGTCAGGAATTTAAGAACTTTGATTTGGAACTGAAGATGATTTTTAGAAAGGGATGCATTTTATTCCTGAAAGCTTAAAGTAGGCCAGGAACTAATGAGGTGAGATGAGATTTTCATCTGCTTATTGGATAATGTATAGGTGTCTAATGAGGATTATTAAAGAATTCTGAAAGTATAGTATCACCAACAGTTCCTAGCTTTCATTTAGGTACTGAATATATTTGTTTAGAATATATTTAAGTCGTACCTAAAATTCTATTTTTCAAATATTTTATTTTTTCATTTGAGAGAGAGAGCACAAGCAAAGGGGGAGAGGGACGAGAAGCAGACTCTTTGCTGAGCTGGGAGCCTGACATGGGGCTCAATCCCAGGACCTGGAAATCATGACCCAAGCCAAAGGCAGATGCTTAGCCATCTGAGCCACCCAGGTGCACCTAAAATTCTTTTAAGAGAAGTAGATAAGAGACCTATTATTTATTTAGCTCCTACTTTATTTTGAGCCCTTTATGTATCAGTTGATCCTTAATCACAACTATGTAAGCCAGGCTTTATTTCCATTTTATAGAGGTAAAGCACAGTTCAGTGAATAATTTGAGTTACTAGTAGAAGATCTGAAAGACATCCACAGTGTTCTTTTCATGAATAAACACAATTTTATCATATTTAAAGACTTATATTTAAAATATGTCAGCCTGCATGCCTGAAACAAATAATACATTATATGTTAATAAAAACAAATAAATAAAATAACATGTCACTGGGGCTCCTAGGTGGCTCTCAGTGAAGTGACTCCTGATTTTGGCTCACAGCAAGCCCTGCATTGGACTCCTCAACAGGGAGTCTGCTGGAGTTTCTCTCCCTCTTCCCCTTCCTCCTAATTTATATACTTTCTCTCTCCCAAATAAATAAATCTTTAAAAAAATAACACTGTCACTGTACATTTTTATCTTGATGTTGGAAATAACTGATGGGAACATATTATGGATTCTCTCTTGTCACTATTTGAATAATTTTAAATAAGAATTATGGCTGAAGTAATTGTAATACTTAGTGAATAAAACTGACCTTATTTTTATAAGTAATAAGTATCTTCTGTTTTAATTTTTTTGTTATATACAAATGGAAATTCAGCATGCAAATTCTGAAAGACTGTAATTTTGCTTATTTTGTTCTAAAGTAGAATTTTATTTTTAAGATTTTATTTATTTGAAAGAGAGAGAAAGAATGAGAGACAGAGAGCATGAGAGGGGAGAGGTCAGAGGAGACGCAGACTGAGCAGGGAGCCCAATGTGGACTCTGTCCTGGGACTCCAGGATCATAATCTGAGTCAAAGGCAGTTGCTTAACCAACTGAGTCACCCAGGTGCCCCGTTTTTTTTGTTGTTGTTGTTTGCATGTTTGTTTATAGTTTATTTACTTTTCTAGTAATCTCTATACCCAGCATGGGGCTTGAACTCACAACCCCGAGAATAAGAGTGGCATGCCCTTCCGACTGAGCCAGCTAGGTGCTGCAGAGCTTTAATTTCTTGGAAAATATTTTCTTAGTAAAAGAAGAATTATTTTCAGGGTCTGAGCAAATAACAGAAGTGCAGTAGACCACTAACAAGTTTCTTCTTGGATCCAGGTTGAATACCAGCCATGGGAGGGTAGTACATAGAAGCTATAAGCATAATCTCTGCCCTCTGGGAATGGAACTCTTGATTGCCACTGATAATAATAAGTAACTGCTTTTATTTATTTATTTATTTATTTTTAATTTTGAGAGGGAAAGAGGCAGGGGGAGGAGCAAAGGGAGAGAATTTTTTTTTTAAAGATTTTATTTATTTATTTGACAGAGAGATCACAAGTAGGCAGAGAGGCAGGCAGAGAGGCAGGCAGAGAGAGAGGAGGAAGCAGGCTCCCTGCTGAGCAGAGAGCCCGAGATGTAGGACTCGATCCCAGGACCCCGGGATCATGACCTGAGCCGAAGGCAGAGGCTTTAACCCACTGAGCCACCCAGGTGCCCAAGTAACTGTTTTTAAAACAATGACCAACACATTTGTATAATACTTGCTGCTTTTCAGAGGCTTTCCATATGCCATATTTTTAGAATTTAGAGCCAGACGATACATAACATTTTTCTAATCCAATCTCTGACTCCAGGAAGCAGTCCACAACTTTTTGAGAGCCCTGATGGTAGAGGAGGATAAATTTGTTCATAGGAAGGTTTAGGGGAATGCCTGCCTTCCAAACATTCAGCTGTTTTAGTGTCCTCTACGTTGAGTGCTCATTTATGCCAACGAACAAGATCTTATTCACATTCTAGTGGGCAAGGCAGTAGATTGAAGACAGAATAAGAAGTGTGCTGAAAATTACAGAAAGAAGGATCTGAAATGCCTGGTTGGCTGAGTCAGAAGAGCCATGTGACTCTGGATCTTGGGGTTCTGAGTTCATGTGCCATATTGGGTGTAGAGATTACTTAAACTTTTAATTTTTTTATTCATTTTTTTAAAAGATTTTATTTATTTATTTGAGAGAGAGAGAGAGAGCATGAGAGAGGAGAAGTTCAGGCGGAGAAGCAGACTCTCCACGGAGCTGGGAGCCCCATGCAGGACTCAATCCCAGGACTCCGGGGTCATAACCTGAGCCGAAGGCAGTTGGTTAACCAACTGAGTCACCCAGGCACCCATATTTTTTATTCATTTGAAAGGAATTTTTTATTTATTCATTTGAGATGGAGATAGAATGAGCAGGGGGAGAGGCAGAGGGAGAGGGAGAAGCCGGCTCCCTGCCAGGGAGCCTGCTGCAGGGCTCCATCCCACGACCTTGAGAGTATGACCTGAGCCGAAGGCAGACGCTCAACCATCTGAGCCACCCAGTGCCCCCATAAATAAACTTTAAAAGTGGAAAGAAAAATATACGGTCCTGTGAAATTGTATAATAGCCTATTTACTGGTCTGAGTGAGGGGTAGGGGCAAGGCTAACATTTAACTTGAGACCTTCTGCTATACTGAGCAAGGATAAAAGTGACAAGAGCTTAGTAGCATGGGCAGTAAGGAAGAAGGAGACGTTAAGAATGATTCTCAGTATTTAATGTGAGCACCTGAGCAAATGGTAATGTCATTCTTTGAGATAAAGGGATATTTTGAGGGCAGGTTCAACAGTTCAGGTTTATGCACATTGAATTTGAGGTATATGTGAGGGATAGGATATGCTAGTATGGAACTTAGATAAGAAGTCTTGGTTGGAGATAATACATTTGAGATTTAGCATATAAATGTTATTTGAGGTGGTGCCTGGGTGGCTTAGTCAGTTAAAGGTCTGACTCTTCGTGTCAGCTCAGGTCTTGATTTCAAGGTCATGAGTTCAAGCCTCGTGTTGGGCTCCCTGCTTGTGTGTGGAGCCTACTTAAATAATGAATGAATGAATGAATGAATGAATAAATGTTACTTGAAATTACAGGATTACATGAAGTCATTGAGAATATAAGAGGAAAAAGCACTGAGCTATAAAGAATTTGTAATACTTGAAGGAGAGAAGAAAAACTAGATAAGGAAATTGAATAAGAGTAGAGCATCAGTAGGAACATTGAGTCAGTGCTATTTTATAGAAGTCAGCAAAAAGGTGTTCATAGGGGTGCCTGGGTGGCTTAGTGGGTTAAAGCCTCTGCCTTTGGCTCAGGTCATCATCCCAGGGTCCTGGGATCGAGCCCCGTATCGGGCTCTCTGCTAGGCGGGGAGCCTGCTTCCTCCTCTCTCTGTCTCTCATTGCCTGCCTCTCTGCCTATTTGTGATCTCTATCTGTCAAATAAACTAAATAAAATCTTAAAAAAAAAAAGGTGTTCATAAAGGATCAACTGAATTGGAATGTTATCAGGACCACAAAGCTGGCATTGGATTATGCAGCCTGGGTTGAAACAGTCTGAGTAGTGAGTACATAGTGAGGATATGGGGGTAGCAAGAATGTACATGACTTGTTAAAGATGTTAGATGGGGAGGAGAGAGGTTTTGAAAAGTTAGGAGGTGATGAGGGGTTCTGCAAGGTTTGATTGCATGGAAGAGCCTTAGAACATAGGCTTCAAAGCACAGGGGGGAGAGTGGTCTTGAGAGAAGGATGCTGCGTTTTCTGGACAGGAGGAAAGATGGATGAGAATGTGAGCTTCCTGAGAGGTGGAAGATAAGGTGGTTTATGGAGGAAAGCATTGTTTCCCTCATGAAATGATGGAAGAGGTTATCTCCAGAAGTGGGAAAGAAGGGCAAGGAAATGCAGGGGCTGGAGTGAAGGAAGGAACGAAGGATTTAAATTGATGTTGCAGAAAATGGAAGGAAGAAGCAGTGTAGAGACAATTTCTGTATATTAATGAGGCCTTAGCAAAGGTAATATCATTAGAAACTTACGGTTTCTAACTTACCTCATGCTTGTGCCCCTCCTCCCATCTTTAGTAGGCCCTGTTACCCAGAACCTGCACAGAATGTAGAATATTGGAAAGGAAAATTAGATTATCCTGGATTGTCATTTTTGTCTGACAAGATGTGGTGTGAACAGATAGAGAAGAAAGAATTTAGGGTATTGTCCAGAGAGTGATTGAAATGATGGACTGTAGAATTTAAAATGTTTAGGATCTGGACAAGGCTGGTGGATAGGAGAAAGAAGGGAAGAGAGGTCAGTATCCTAAGAGTCTTATTAAATAGAAGTCAAGAATGGGGTTACTGGAACAGGTTGGATAGTTGGTAGGCTGTGATTGAGAGGTGAAGCCACTTTGGATAGAAGTGGCTTCACCTCTCAATCACAA
>RCUC01083022.1:0-10224 GCA_003697995.1 Taxidea taxus jeffersonii
GATGCTCTTTGACTGTGGGGCACCCAGACATGGCGAGACTCCACCCAGCACTGACATTCCGCTGTAGTGTCCAAGCTGTCCAGACATATTGGAAGTCTGCAGGGCTCCAGGTGTGGCAAGACTCCATTTGGCCGCCCCCCAATCTGGCAACCTTTGGGATGTCCAGACACACTGTGGCTCCGAGAGGCACTCAGCTGTGATATGACACCACCTGGCAGTGACCCCACAAGGCGGTGGCCGGGTGCCTCATGCCACAATGTAGTGCCGTCCTACTCTGCTGCCGCCTTCCAGGTCTCCTGATCCAGGGTGGCCCCATCATTGTGACCCCCACTCTCCAGCTCAGCGGCGGCCAACCTGGGCCAGGATGCGAGCATTGGTGGCAGCCCGCTCCCTCACAGCTCTGGCCCGAGCCTGCTCCAATAAGATCTGCAGGAGGCCAATGGGGACATCCAGTGAGAGGGTGATGCGGGGACCTGGGCGGGGGCCGGGGCTGGGGTGGCCCCAAGCACTGGAGGGGCCTGTGGTGCTGGCTGAGGTGCTCTCCGAGGTCACAGGGTGGGGAGTGGCCTGGGGAGTGTTCTGGAAGCCTGGGAGAGGGGTCGCGGGGACAAGCAGGGCCCTGCCCGACGTCAGGACCATCAGCACCAGCAGAGCCCACTTGGTCATCATGTGGTCAGGCTGGAAGGAAAAAAGAGGCTCAGGGCAGGGGCTCTGGGCAGCTGTGGCACATGGATGGAGACAGATGGGGAAAGCAGACAGGGAGACTGAGGGAAAGAGACAGAGAGAGATTAGAGAGGCCAGGCAAGGAAGGGAGAGAGATAGAAGAGACAGAGATGAAAGGACAAGACAGCCAGAGTGAGACCGAGAAAATCAAAACAGAGCTAGACAGAGCAGGGGCCAAGAAGATAAAGAGAGCACAGCTAGATCTAGATGTAGAGATAGAGATACACTTGGAGAGGGGAACAGGAAGAGGGAGAAAGGAGAGGGAGGAGACAAACCAAAATAGAGAGAGACTGGAAGAAAAAGAGGCCGGAACCACCCCAGACACTGACAACATGATAAAAATAGGGATGCAGGAATGCCTGGGTGGCTCAGTCAGTTAAGCGTCTGCCTTTGGCTCAGGTCGTGATCTGGGAGTCCTGGGATCGAGCCCCACATTGAGCTCCTTGCTCAGCAGGGAGTCTGCTTCTCCCTTTGCCCCTCCCCCTGCTCGTGCACACACATTCTCTCTCAAATAAATAAATAAAATCTTAAAAAAAAAAATAGGGAGGCAAAGATACAGAGAGAACACAGAAGGGTAAAAGGGGAGACTGAGTTCTGAGGGAGCTTGCCACAGATCCAGGACAAGGAAGAGCAGGAATGGGGTCTTCAAGCCAGAGACACCCCCTCAGGTCTGGAGACCTCCACCAGCCCAAATCCCAGATCCACTCAGCCCCCAAGGCCCTGCCCATCCCACCCAGAGCCACCCCAGTCCTACCAGCAGCAGCCTCCTCTGGGACGAGGTGGGGCCAACGGGGCTGCCCATGACTGGGGCCAGGCAGTGCGGTGCTGTGGTCCGGCCCTCTGCCCCCGTCATGGCCCATTTATCTCTCTCAGCCCCCTGAGGTAGGAGCTGGGGCATGGCCCCTGGCATGAAGCAGCCCCCCACCTCTGACTCATCCCTTCCTGGGGGGCCGTGAGGACATGTCCTCAATCCCCACTTGGTCTACGCCTTTCTGGGGATAAGCTGGGAACTGAGGGTCACAAGACAGAGGCCAGGGCCGGACAGAGCGACTGTGCACCCATGCAGGATAGTACTGACCTCCCAGGGCAAACCTGACCCCTGTCACCCCCATCTCCCCAAAGAGTCACAACAGGGGCCTTTTAAAACAGCAGCTTTAATGCCCCCCCACCCCGAATCAGCACCATGTCATCACAGGCCTGGGTCAAGGGGCGGGTCAGATGCAGTCACATCCGCTCCCTGCCCACAGCCACCCCCACACTGAGTCATCTGCTGGGGAGGCAGGAGCCACAATGGGGATTTGTCCACAGGGGGGAAGGCTAGACCCACAGACCAAGTCACTGAAATAACGGACACGTTCATGCACGCTCATGTGCACATAGGCCTCTAGCACCAAGGGGAGGGACAGCAGGACTCCTCCAGGGGACACTGAGTCTCAGCTGGTCATCTAGGCCTCAGCTCCGGGCAGCACCTGGGGGGGTTGCGGTGTGGCAAGTGGGGAGCTGTCTTCAGCCATCTGGCCTTGCCCAGCATGTAGGCCCCAGAGAGGCACTGGACAAAGGATCGGTGGGGCAGCTAGGGGCACGACAGGAGTGGGGTCTGGCCTCACAGAGGGGATCCTCACTCAGGTCCCTGGAGGAGGGAACATGGAGGGGGCCCCACAGCGAGGGTTCTCTGTTCAGTTCCTTGGTCTGGGGGTCTGTCCCAGGCCCCCCGTCTGAGGGGGCTCCTGACCCGAGACCCTGACCAGGACCTGATCTGGGTGGGCTTGGTGTCCAGGGTGGAGGGGTAGGCCCATACCTGATCCCTGGTTCTGGACCACGCGGGGCAGACAGCGGCGCTCACAGGCTTCACGGGTCCCAAAACGGTTGGCATTCCCTCCACAGCCGCCATAGACAAAGGGGTGACAAGCCTCTGTGCCACCTGCCACTGCCCGATGGTACCAGCGCAGGGTGTAGGCCGTACAGGAGCCCTCGTCCAGTGGAAGCAAGCAGGGGTCTAGGGCCAGTGGGGGTCAGGAGGTCAACAGGGCCGGAGGCTGTCAGAGAGGGACTGGGGGTCTGTCGCCTGCCCCCGAGCCCTTCTGGGCCGGTCCCTGCTCTCACCAGCACCGTCCGGAGCAGCTTCCGGGTCCTGGTACTCCTCCACAGAGTACTCAGAGTATTCGTACTCGTCGTCCTCAGGGGGCACCTGGCCTGCACAGAGGGTGAGGGGTCCTGGGAGCGAGGCCGCCGCAGGGCCACATTCATGCTGCCCAACCCTGGCCCTGGGGGCAGGGCGGCCAGCCCTGATCTCCCACACACGTGCCATGTCTGCGATGTGCCCTCCGTGCTGCCCCATGCATGTGGCATTGCCCCACATGCAGGAGCAACGCTGCATGGGTCTGCACCCCCACCACCCTGCACGGGCCCTCCACCACCCATCCAGCTGTCCTCACCTTCCTCCTCTGCGTGAGAAACCCGGAGCACAGGCAAGGCGTGGAGCTGGGGGCCCGCAGTATCTGCAGCATAACTAGGGAGGGGTCCTGGAGCAAGGGGCACAGGGCCTTGGGGTCATAATGGTGGCCACCCAGCCAAGCCCCTGCTGAGTGGACCCAGGTGATGGGCACAGGAGGGTCTGGGATGAGCAAAGTTCTGGGAGCAGAAGATACCAGAAAATTACTCACGTGATCCAGATGCGATGAACTGGCCCTGGCAGGCTGGAGAGGGCAGAGGAGGGCATGGAGAGAGATAAGGACAGAGAGCAGGAGACAAAGATGGAAAAGCGGCAGGGGGAGAGACAGACGGACACAACCATGGAGGCAGAGAGGGGCAGAGAAGGACCGCAGGAGAGAGGGACAGAGAGACCGATGGAGGGAGAGAAAGAATGGGTGGGAAACAGAGAGAGAGGAAGGGGGACAGAGAGAGAGAGAGAGAGTCAGAAACCGCGGGGTGTGGAGAAGGTACAGGAGCAGTCAGATGGATGGACAGGAGCAGGCAGAGCTTCACTCTCTGATGCCCGGCGGGCTGCTCCCACCTCCACCTTCTAAGCACGGCCACACTGGGCTGCTAGGGACCCTATGGGAAAGTCCTGTCGGCATGTCTATCCGGAAGCACAGGCGTCCTTCTGCCTTCCTATCCATCTCTATCCATCTCCCTGACTGCTCCAGCCCCCTAAGTTCTGGGGACTCTGCCTGCCCCAGTCTAGGGGAGCTGGGATGGAGTAGGAACGGGACCCAGGAGGCTCTGGGCTGGGCCGCACTCACCGCAATGCTGACTCATCTCCTGACGCACCAAGCCTCGGATGTCACCCTCCTGGGAGCACAAGACCACAGGGGATCATGAGGTACCCATGGATCATGGGAGAGATGGGAGGCCCATGATCCAGGGAGCATGGAGAGACAGCCCTGAGTCAGAGGCCCAGGCCCAGGGGATCCTGGGTGCAGGAGGTGGGGCCCAGCCCACCCAGGCCTACACTTACGGTCAACGCAGCTTCTCCTTTCTCCCCGCGGGGGCCGGGGAGCCCTGGCCGCCCCTATGCACAATGGATGGGACCCAGCTGTGACCTCTGATCTTAAGGACACCAGAGGTCACCCTGGTCTCCGGCCCTATGCCCAGGAATCCCCACTCACCTGCTCTCCTCTCTCTCCAGGGGCCCCAGGGGCTCCAGGGGCACCCACCACTCTCTCTCCAGGGGGGCCTCGCTCACCCTATCAGATGCAAGGACCAAGAGACCAGTCAGAGACAGAAAAAGTCAGAAGTCGGGGAGGTTCAGGGGTCAAGAGTCAGACTCAGAGCTCTTTACCTTCTGGCCCTGAAGTCCTTCAGGACCTTTGGGACCAACACTGCCGGGTGGCCCAGGGGGACCACTAGAGCCATCACTGCCCCGAGGACCTGGGAAGCCCCCAGTTCCTGGGGGCCCCTGTGGAGAGACAGGTCAGGGTCAGTGATCAAAGCCCCCAAAGATGGAAGCACTTCCAGAAAGGACAGTCTCCTTAGTTTACCATGACCTTGGTCTTAACTTACCCGCTCCCCTTTCTCGCCCTGGTCACCCTTGGGTCCCGGCTGCCCATCAAAGCCTCGATCACCCTGGGGATGGAAAGAAGCATGAGAGACCATCTGCCTTGACCTCCTCAGCTCAACAGCCGCAAGCCCCTTGACCCAATGGCCACAATCTTCCATGCCCCAAGCACCTGTGACCCTACCCTCCCAGGACCCTCAGTCTGCCGTGCTCCCCATGACCCCGACTACTATCATACCCCTTGTCCTAATTTCACCTATTTTCTTTATACACTCCAGCCTCCCCCACTGACCCCTTAGCCCTGATACACATCTCCTCACCTCACCTCTCATCCCTTAATCCTAAATCCTCACTGTGACCTCAATCTAAACCTCAAGACCAACTTCACTCTACCCCGCAATGTCCCAACTCTCCACAACCCTTTTGACATGAAACCCCCATCACCCTACTATGATCTTCCCTGCCCCATTCTGACCCCCTTACAACCACTGTTGAGGGACCCCATACCTTGGGACCGATCAGGCCCTCCTTCCCAGGGGCCCCCGACTGGCCCGGTACCCCCGGCTCCCCCTAGAAAAGAGAAAACATGAGCTGGGCCCTGGCCCACCCACCCTCTTCCCATCCCTGGTGCCCCACACTCACCATATCTCCCTTGCGTCCTGCCAGCCCAGGGCGGCCTGGGCTACCAGGTTCTCCCTGTAGGCATCAGGTGGAGGGGTCAGACGTAGGCCCAGGCCCTGCAGCCACCCACATCCCCGTCACCTCCATACCTTATCTCCCTTTTCTCCATCAAGGCCACAGGCTCCCTTTACCCCTCGTTCACCCTGTGGGGAAGAAGCAAATGGAAAAGTCACTTCCAGATAGATCACCTTATAACCAAGCCCCCGATCACATAACCACGTTCCAAACTGGCCTCAGACACTCTAACCTCTCACCTAATACCCCACATTTGACCCCAAATATCTGACCTCTGACCCCAGATACCTTGCCCTCCAATATCAACCCCGCCCCCTGCCCCGGCCAGGAAAACACCTCAGCGCCCCTTCCCACCTTGAGACCTCGGGGACCCATGAAGCCAATATCTCCTTTGTCTCCCCGGACACCAGGGGCTCCATCCTTTCCTGGGGATCCCTGGTGAGGAGAAGGGTCAATATGAAGTCAAGGAAGTAGGGGGGGATCCAGGGGAATCACTCTGGATGAGAGGAACGGGGAACATCATGGGGCGAGAGTTACTGCTGGAGACCAGAGCTGCTGGAAGGGCAGGGCTTCCTGAGGGCAGGGGTCACCATGTGGGATCATCACAGCAGTTACTGGGAAGGTGGGGGCCCCCAGGCAGCATGAGGACACCACGAGAGCACCAGTCACTGTAAGGTCAAAGGCTACCACATGAGGACGGGGACCTTGTGGGGCAGGGAATCTCTGTGGGAGCATGGGCAACTTACCGGGTCACCCGGGCTCCCTGCAATGCCAGGCTCACCCTGTGGGAAGCACAGATGGGGGAGGGCAGTCCTTCAGTGTGACTGTCCCCCATGCCTCATGGGGACTCCCAGGCTGCACACAGATCCCATGTGAACACACATGCGGCCAACAGCAAGGGAGGCTGGAAACCCTCCAATGATCAGAGGACACCCACAAGACAGATGTGTGTGATGGGTGGTTCTGGGTCAATGCCTGGGGTGGGGCTGACCTTGGGTCCTGTGAGTCCACGAGCTCCCAGCAACCCGGCTGAACCCTTGTCACCAGGCTCTCCTTTGGTGCCCTGTGGGTATGACCGGGAGAAGGGCACAATCAGGACCAGACCAGGCCAGGGGCTTGGAGTATGACAGGAACCTGCCAGGTGAGGAAAGCTATAGCCAGAGCTGCTTCCACCCACTGTCCCCAGTGGGGCTCAGTTCTCAGCCCAGGCTCTCAGATCCGTGTCCCTCCCTCCTACCATGGGGTCCCCAAACTCACCTGGAGTATCCCTGACCCCTGAGAAGCCCCTTGTCTGTTCCCAGAGGGCCTCTCCTTGAGCTACATCCCACAGAGCTCCCTGATGACCTCACATGGAGGTCCTCGACCCCTCTGGAGAGCCCCCATCCTCTCAGCCACCCCACAGAGTCACTATGGCCTCCTGAACCCCCTTCCCTCTAGCCCTTCCCCAAAAGTCCCCCATCCTCCCTTCCTATCCTCACAGACCCTCAACAGAGCCCCCACAGCCCATAGAAACCCTCTCCTGACCCCACACAAAGTACCCCACCCTCTTCCCTGTACCTTCTCTCCAGGGTTCCCACTGTCTCCACGAGGTCCTTTGTCACCATCTATGCCTGGAAGCCCTCGTTCGCCCTGGGTTGGGGGTCAGAAGTCAGGGTCAGGGGCTGGAGGGTCCTCACCATCTGAGCTTCAGCTCTCAGATCCCCTGGCCCAGCCCCCAGAGAAGCCCCTCCCACACCGAAGAGAGACCCAGCTTGGACATGGGCCAGATCTACTCACCATGTCCCCCTTGGCACCCCGTGGCCCTGGGGGCCCCACAGCCATGGCTGCGTCACCCTGAGTGGACAGGGGGCTGTCAAGAGGGGTCCAGAGCACTCTTAGTCGCTGCCTCTGCCCTCCCCTGTGCCCACACTCACCTTGTCACCTTTTAGCCCTGAGGCTCCGGCGTCACCCTGTTGGGTGAAGAGTGTGAATCTCTCCAAAGCAGAGGGGTTCCAAGTCCTGAATTACAAGGTCTAGCCCCATCCCTGCTCACCCCAGGGGCTCACCCCCCATGTCCTTACCTTCTCCCCACGCTCGCCCCGGCTGCCCGGGGGCCCCTGTATGAGAAGACAATAGTGAGCTAAGGGAGTCTGGGGACATTAGTGGAGAGACCGCTCAGGGGGCAGGGGGAGACCCAGGGGACCCAGGGAATAGGAGAGGTAAAGGACCAGAGTACATAAAAAGTGTCAGAGGACTACAGAACGTGTTCCAAGGGCACAGAAGGTACAGGCAGGGGACAGAAGGCACACCGCTGGCGCTTTCCCCAAGGGGACCCACCATGAGTCCTCGGAGTCCCTCCAGGCCGGGCCGGCCATCTTCACCCTGGAAGGTGACATTAAGTTCATCGACTCAGAAGTTGGAAATCAGAAGTGAGAGTTGTACTAAAGGAAGCTGTGGCTGCAGAGTGGGACATACATACCCGGATACCTGGTTCCCCACGCTCGCCGCGGGCCCCGGGCAGACCTGCTCCAGGGTCTCCCTGGAGAACAAGAGGTACCGGGGATATCCAAAGGGAATCAGTGGGGGACAGAGGGGGACAGATAGGGTGATTGGGGTCAGTAGAGGTGGGAGGGGGTGACGGGGGTCAGTGGAGGTTCTAGGGATGATGGGGGTCAGTGGAGGCAGGAGGGGTGACAGGGGCCAGTGGAGTAGTTGGTAGGGGTGATGGGGGTCAGTGGAGGCGGGAGGGGTGATGGGGGCCATTGGAGGTTGTAGGAGGTGACAGGGGTCAGTGGAAGCGGGAGGGGGTGATGGGAGTCAGTATAGGTTGTAGGGCTGATGGGAGTCAGTAGAGGTTGTAGGGGTGAGGGGGTCAGTGGAGGCAGAAGGGGTAACAGGGGTCAGTGGAGGTTGTAGGGGTGAAGGGGGTCAGTGGAGGCGGGAGGGGTGACGGGGGTCAATGGAGGTTACAGGGGGTGACAGGGGTCAGTGGAAGTTGTAGGGGTGACAGGTCAGTGAGGTTGTGGGGTGACAGGGGTCAGTGGGGGCAGGAGTGGGGATGGGGTTCAGTGGAGGTGGGAGGGGTGACGTGGGTCAGTGGAGGTTGTAGGGGTGATGGGGGTCAGCAGAGGTATGGGGGTGATGGATACAAGGGAGCCAGCAACCTTATCCCGTCTACCTTATCTCCTTTGAGTCCAGAGGCCCCGGGCGCTCCCTGCGGGCAGAATAAGGTGAGGGTTCTGTGCCCCTCAAAGGCACACACACACCCAGCCATGCAGTGTGTCCCAGTCCCCAGGTGGACAGACCCCAACCCACAGGAATCAGACACATGGGACGTTGGGGCTTTTCTACTCACCGTTGACCCTGGTGGTCCAGGTGGCCCTGAGGGACCTGGGGCTCCCTCTCTCCCAGGGAGACCTGCCAGACCCTACCGGAACAATGAAGGAAAGCAGCAGAGGGTGACTTGGGGACCTTCCTCCCCCTTGACCCCTTCAAGACTGGGAGCCCCCGAGGCAGGGCCCGGGCCCCCTTCTCCTCATCTGCTTACCCACTACCAGATTCAGAGGTCCTGAACTCACCAAGTCGCCACAAGCTGCTCCCAGCGTGCTTACCCGCTCTCCACTGGGGCCTGGCTGACCCATCTCTCCTCGAGGGCCTGTCTGACCGGGGAATCCGACAACACCAGGAGCACCGGGGGGGCCGGGAGGGCCCACATCTCCCTGGAACAGAGACAGCAGAGGGAGGAGCAGTCCCCACAAGGCTCCTTCCCAGAACTAGCCCCCCAGCGCAGTCTTCTTCACCCTTCCAGCGCGTTCCTGGCCCACTGCCCACCACTGGAGATGGGGCATCAACTTACCTTCAGACCTAGAGGACCAGCTGGCCCAGGGGGGCCCTGGACCCCCACTCCTGGGTCGCCCTTCAAGGGAGAGAAGGGTCAGGTCAGGCCCAGGGAGTCTCAGGAACATGACCTCCACCAGAGACACTACAGGTACATGTACCTTATTACCCTTGAGTCCAGGAGCCCCTTTTTGACCCTAAAAAAGTGAAATAAACAGCACTTAAGAGGAGGAACATGAACTCAGAGCTGTGACATAGCCCAAGAATATTCCCAGGGCCGCTTAGATGTGCTCCTGGAGACACGGCACTCAGACATGTACACATGGACTGACTCACAGGAGCTCAGAGGTGACCATGGTGAGGGCACAGAGGGCAGCTCAGATGTGAGCACAGATACAGGGGAGCTCGGGCATGACTACAGACATGTAGTGCTCACACAGGACCAGGGCCTCAGGGACCTCGGATGTGAGCACAGATGGGACATCCTAGGAGCACGCCAGCACAGGAACTCAGAGCCACCCCAGCACAGGGAGCTGAGAGCCGGAACTCCAGGGCCGGGGGACCCGGGAAGCATAAGCAGGTGACCAAGGAGAAGATCCCAGGAACTGTGCTGTGTCCTGAGCCCGGGGGCAGCGGATAGAAACCACACACGTGCGTTCAGACACACCGAGGAGCAGGAGACCGGAAACAGGCACCAGGAAGCAAAGATGGCGCCCCCACCCCCCACCCCGGGAGCATGGAAGCCAAGAGGATTGGTCCCCGTGTGCCCCCAGGAGCAGGATCCTGAATGCTGGAAGGTGCACAGGCCCGGGAATACAGCTTCAGGTCCACAACTGCACTCTTCCTCCCAAGCTCAGACTTGCCCAGACCCCAGACTCACATCTTCCCCAGGGTCTCCAGGCTCCCCTGCACGGCCAGCTTCACCCTGCACAGAAAGGGTGGTAAGGGGGTCTAGCCACCTGACCTGGCCCCCCTCAACCCAGTGCTCTGGC
>RCUC01083023.1:0-22945 GCA_003697995.1 Taxidea taxus jeffersonii
GAGCTTACCATCATCCTACTCACTCTAGACTCAGGGACTAGCTCACCTTTGTGCCCGGGATGGGGACGAAGGTCATGAACTCGTCCACGTGGCCCACGGTCAGCCAGTCCGAGTAGAGTTCCACGGGAGCCTGCACCTGCTGGGCCTGCAGGAAGTCCCGCACCACCTTGGTCATCCTCCGACCGCCGGACCTGGGTGAGGGGTGGGAAGGAGGCCACTCTTCAGATTTCCCACTATGTCTGCCTCACCCGAGGGCCTGCAGCAGTTCAGCCTCTGCAACCCAGCCTGTATCCTGGGTGGCATCAGCAAAAGTCAGGGGAAGGAGCCTGAGCCATGGGGCTGAGAGACCCCGGTGCAGGCAAGAAGGCATCTGAGCCCAAGGGGAAAGAAGGAGGCATTAGCTAGAGCCATGGTCTGTACAAAGGGCATGGAGCCCAGCCTTCAGCCTTTTCAGATCCTGAGGGTGTCAGTCGACATAAAGAGACCACCTTCTGTGCTCAGGGGTCCTGCCTAGACTGCTGGAGGGGGCTAGGGCACAGGTATGGTTCCCAAATCTGCCCTAGCCCATGTGCCTCTTTGTTACATTAACTTCTACTTAACTTCCATCTTTATTTTTTTTTAAAATATTTTATTTGTTTATTTAACAGAGAGAGAGAGAGAGATCATAAGTAGGCAGAGAGAGAGGGGGGGGAAGCAGACTCCCCGCTGAGCAGAGAGCCCAGATATGGGGCTCGATCCCAGGACCCTGAGACCATGACCTGAGCCGAAGGCAGAGGCTTAACCCACTGAGCCACCCAGGTGCCCCTTGACTTCCATCTTTAATCAGTTCAAGCGAAACCTCCTCCAGGAAGCCCTTCCTGACTTTTAGACTCTCTGAGGTCTTCGATTTCCCTAGTGCCCTCAGACTACCACTCAAGACCCTCCCAGTGGCCAAGAAATTCCTCTCTGATTTGGTGTCTGCCTGGACCTGCTACCTCCTCTCCCTCCCTTCCTCCTTGTTCTACTTCCTATGTTACCTAGCCCTTCAAAGTCTTTGCCCTTGCTGCTCCATCTATATGAAATGCCCTTTCCCTCTGATCTTCCCATGGCTGCTCCCTTCTCATGCAAGCCTCAATTCCCCAGTCATTTCCCTAAAACCACAAAAGCTAAAGTGCACCTGCCCCATCACTCTTTACCGTGGAACTCTATTTTACCTTCTTTGTTGCAATTTATTAGCATCCAGAAGCGTCTCATTTGCTGGCTGCCATGATGATTTTCTGTACTCCTCCCACCGTGATTGAAAATTTCCCAAGAGCTGGGGCTTTGCCTGCTTGGGTCACTGATGTATCCCTAGAACCCAGAACAGTGCTTGACAGAGAAGGGCCCTCAATAAATATGTGTCTCTAAGGAGCCCTCTCTGGACTCACCAAAGGGGTTAGGGACCCCTCTTTGGGTTCCCCTTGCTCCCTATCATTCTTTCTATCCCTGTATATGGTTATCCCTCTGCCCCCGACTGTTTCATGTCTATGATCTCCGCTGTTTCCTTGAGGGTGGGGGCTGGCTTCAGGCTTGGAATGCCATGGCTCGCACTTGGCACTTGGCTGGGGCATGGAAAATACCCGAGGAATGGATGAGTGACTATTCAGCGGAAGGAGGAGAGGAGGTGGGCAAACGGGCACTGGCCTCCTCCCAGAAGGTAGAGCATCCCCCGTTGTAGCTCATAGGGACTTGGTGCCAAATCCTGGCTGATCCCGTGTATGCAGGTTGCTTGCAGCCCTTTTGTGAAATGAGGACCCACAGTATTCAGTCTTCCTAGTGACTGTCCTGACCCAAGAAGAATCTGCCTTTTTATTGGGAAGTGGGTCACCTGGGGAGGGAGTGACAGTGTTGTGGACAGGCCCAAGAGCCAAGTACTCACACTTTGGGGCAGAGCCATGTCTTTTCATCCCTCTTTGGTGTATGGTCAACCCCAAGGACTTGTTGCTACCTTCCCACTCAGCCTCTTTCAGTTACCTTCTATGGACTCCTTCGTCCCTTCCCTTCCTGGTTTATAATCTCATTATACAACCTCCCATTTTTGGGAAGAGCTATTTAGTTTTATATTAGATCCTAAGTCATACTAAGATATAAAGGCTAACTTGGTTTTATTTCTAAGAGTAGTATCTTTCCAGAGTCGTCGAAGCCGTTCATTCTCCCAGACAATTGCTCCACGTGTGAGCAGCCCAGGCCACTCCTAAAGAGAAAGAGTAACACCCCCCACCCCTCCCCTGAACCCCCTGAGCCCCACCCTCGTCTCTCTTACAGAGGAAAGCTGCTCCCGATGAGAATCCGGCCCAGGGGGTAGGCCTTGCCGTTCACAGTCACTGGTGGACTGACCTCCAAGTTCCCAAAGGAATCAAGGCTGGTGACAGGTTCGAAGAGGGGCTCCCGGGTCACGTAGCCAAAATCTGGGCCCTGGGCAGGGAGCACACACCCATCATTAGTCTCCTGTAGCCAGAGGTCCTTAACCCCAGCTCAGCTAGCCACTGAGGACTACTGTCTCACTGCCTTCGGGCTGGCACTGTGGGCACTTGGTTTCTAGGGGTCTTCTGAGTCCCACTGAAGAGCAGGGGGCAAGACACAGGGAGGCTGAGTTTGTGGGCAGGCGGGTGTGAGGGTGGGTGTGCCTGACGGTATGTAAGCATGTATTAGTGTGTGTGTGTGCCCTGGTTCTCATCATGCGCCTGTTTCTAGACACAGAGACACACTACTGGTGACTTCAGGGCTGTTTCTCATTTTGTGCCGTTGACGTCGCTGCTCATCTCTTTATTTATCTGACCCTCAGTTTCCCCGTCTGTAAAAGAGGAGTCAGATTCAGTACCGGAGGGAGGGCTGTAGGTTGTATTGTTGTTCCCAGAGACTTGCTGCCCTCTCCCCGGGAAGAGGATTTTGCATCCTGAGCCATGGCTGGTATGCATGGCGGTATCTCCCAGCGGAAGGAATAGAATGCCACACCGAGCGTTGGACTCGGTCACGTGACTGGCTTTGGCCAGGGAAATGTGAGCCGGAGTGACGCATGCCCGTTCAGAGCAGAAGCCATAAGACCAAATCATTCTCTGCTCCTTGTGCTAGGAGAACGGCGTTTCCCAGGCTGGGACTGCACCTGCAGCCTGGGCTCTAGAATGGGGAAGGCACTCGGAAGCAGGGCTGCAGAAGACCAGCCAGGCCTCAGTGCAAGATGCAGGCAAGCAATGGACCTCTGCTGTTGTCAGCCCCTATAGTTTGGGGTTATTTGTCCCTGCAGCCTTACCTAGGAACATAGGACCGATTCACACAGGAGTGGCAGATAGGTAACATATAGACCATCCCAACCCATTCTCAACCAACTGTATTTGTTCACTGAGCCCAGAGAGAGCCTCAGAATCCTTTTTCAAACAGAGCTCCAAGAAACGAGAGTTGGTGCACAATATAACCCCAGGGACCCTTGAATTTTAAGGTTCCTTTCAGGAGTTTTTTTTTTTTAATTTTATTAAAAGATTTTATTTATTTATTTGTCAGAGAGAGAGAGAGCAAGAACAAGCACAGGCAGACAGAGAGGCAGGCAGAGGCAGAGGGAGAAGCAGGCTCCCTGCCGAGCAAGGAGCCCCATGTGGGACTCGATCCCAGGATGCTGGGATCATGACCTGAGCCAAAGGCAGCCGCTTAACCAACTGAGCCACCCAGGCGTCCCCTTTCAGGAGTTTTTGATGAAAAAGTAGAGCCCTTGCTTGGGAACTTGTACTGGGGCTGGAACGAAGCTTGCCTGACAAAACCTCTTGGTAAAAAAATCCCCTGGGGTGGGAAGATGTGGCTTATCCTGGCCCAGCTGAGAGGCTCAAGGGACAGCGGTGCCCAGTGGTGTGGATGGCTACAGCTTAGTGCTTTCTCGCCCGGGAGCCCCAGATGGCAAGGTGTGCGTTGCTGGAAGCTGGGGCAGCTGGGCTTTGGGGCACATGCAGGCAGGCAGGCATGCAGCACAAAGCCGGGCTTGGCCCAGGTCCCCAGGAACAATGCAGCCCCGGACCTTGGCACCAGGCCAGGCTGGAACATTGAAGGCAGGTGGCAACCCGGGAAGAATGTGAGAGCAGGAGCTGGGAGGCTGTGGTTCTCAGGCCTGTGGCCACCACTGCTGAAGACCAGCTTGACTCTACCCCTCCCAGTGTGGGAAGAAGCGAACAGTCCTCACCAAGGACAATGTCCAGTGCTGTCCATCCCATCCAGGGGTGACAACTGTAAGGGCAGCTAATAATGAGCATTGTATTAGGAGTAGGAGGACGCCTTCTAGGTGCCTTCAATCTTCACAATGATCCTGTGAGAGGAATGCCATTTCTAGCCCCATTTACAGATGAACAAACTGAGGCTTGAAGAGGTTCAGCTGCTTGCCTCAGGTCAGGGGGTAGGACAAGATGCCAGGCCAGGCTCTGGCACCGTCTCCCTGTGGTGAGGGCCCTAGGTTAGGGTCGGTTCTTAAGAAGTAGAGGTGAGGGGCGCCTGGGTGGCTCAGTGGGTTAAAGCCTCTGCCTTCGGCTCGGGTCATGATCCCGGGATACTGGGATCAAGCCCCACATCGGGCTCTCTGCATCCTGGGATCGAGCCCCACATCGGGCTCTCTGTTCTGCAGGGAGCCTGCTTCCCCCCTCCCCTCTGTCTCTGTCTGACTCTGCCTACTTGTGATCTCTGTCTGTCAAATAAATAAATAAATAAAAATCTTAAAAAAAAAAAAAAAAAGAAGTAGAGGTGAGCCTGTGAATGTTTCCGACTCTAGCAGAAGCTGTCCCGTGTGTGACCTTGGGAAGAGCCCCTGATCTATCCCAGTCTCTGCTCCGTGCTCTGTCCTCGCCTCCCCTGCCTGTTCAAGGTGGAAGCTGACGACAAAAGAAGGAGGTTTGGGTTCTGCCCTCACTCCACCAGTGGCTAAGGGCATCAGTGGGAGTGGTAATGGCCTCTAGAATCAGAGGGTTGGATTGCCTTTTTTTTTTTTTTTTTTAAGATTTATTTATTTATTTATTTGACAGACAGAGATCACAAGTAGGCAGAGAGGCAGGCAGAGAGAGAGAAGAGGAAGTAGGCTCCCCGCTGAATGGAGAGCTGATGCAGGGCTTGACCCCAGGACCCTGGGATCATGACCTGAGCTGAAGGCAGAGGCTTTAACCTACTGAGCCACCCAGGTGCCCCTGGATTGCTTTAAAAAACACCCCACAGACTGAAAACTGCAGCTTCAGGGAGCTTTGAAGTCAGAACCATAATTTTTGACAATGGCTTAACTCTAACTTTCCTCTTTGAAACTGATTTTTCTGCAAGGCTGGGGTGGGGCAGGGGCAAGGGCAGGAGCTGCCTCTTTGTCATAAGTTCCCATTTCCTATGAGAAAACTCTCCTATGAGTAAATTTTTTACCCAGGGGATTGAGAAGTCTTGTCAGGGTGCTTTTCTTTTTTCTTTTCTTTTTTTTTTTTAAAGATTTTATTTATTTATTTGACAGACAGAGATTACAAGTAGGCAGAGAGACAGTCAGAGAGAGAGGAGGAAGCAGGCTCCCTGCTGAGCAGAGAGCCCCATGCGGGTCTCAATCCCAGGACCCTGGGATCGTGACCTGAGCTGAAGGCAGAAGCTTTAACCCACTGAGCCAGCCAGGTGCCCTGTCAGGGTGCTTTTCATTCCTGCCTTCCAAAGTGGGTGAAACTGATAACAATGGCACATTTATTGAGCACCTGTGGTATGCCAGACCGTGGGGTAGTGTCACATTCTCCTCTGAGAAAACTCTCCAAGGAAAGGACCATGGAGGTCACTATCCCAACTGACCCATTCTGCAGATGAGAAGATGGAGGCGCTGGGCAATAGACTAACTTGTCAAGGGTGCCCCCAGGTCTCCTGCCCACTCTGTCCTGTAAGAGTCCCCAGGATCGTTTCCCCCACCCCCTACACTGAGGTGGCCCTCAGCATCTCACCAGAAGCTGCTTCACTGGGAAGTCCTTCAGGTTTCCATCTCGGGGGGAGTCCAATACCACAGAGAAGCCTTTGTGGGGGGCCTCTATGTAGCCAAACTCAACTTCATCCTGTGGGGACACCAAGGAGAGCCATCAGACGAGCCAGCCTCCCTAGTTCTCCTCCCTGGCAAGCGATGGCAGGGGTTTCTTCTATATCCTTCTTCAAATAGTCTCTGCTTGCTCCAAGCATGTTTGACTCCTATCAACCCCATTTCTTAAAACATAATCAATAACATCCTATTTACATTTCCTGCAAGTAACATCTTAATTTGAAGTGCATTCTGTATTTCTAGGTTGGCTTCTTTTTCACTGTTGTATAGTACTCCATGGCAAGACTATCTGCTCATATGGTTACCCAGTCTCTTGGGGGACAGTCTTTTGCTACTTCAAGAAACAATGGTGCAGTGAATTGCCTTCTACATTTGTCTCTGTGCCCATGGGCATGTAGGAGTCAGCAGCAGAATTCCCATCCACGGAGCTGCTAGGTGCCAGGGCATTGACGTTAAGCTAATTCTTCTTGCCTGAGCCGTGGGCCACATCCCTCCCAGCCTGCAGGGCCTCACCTGGATCCAGCGGTCCCCTCGGTTGACATACTGGAAGCAGACCTTCAGTTCGCAGTTGGTTTTTTCAACCAGGTTCTTCACCTCTTTCAGGAACAAGTAATTGTCCTTCATGCTGAGAAGTTCAGGGAAGAGAGAGGGAGGCCAGGAGGAAGGGTGAGGAGGGTCAAGGGCCAGTCCAACTGAGGTGGCAACAAGCAGCTTTCACCTCTGGGTTGTGCTGGGAAGATGAGGCCACAAATTGGTCCCTAGTCACCTTTGTGAAGGTGGAGCCAAGGCCAAATTCCTCCACCCGTGGTGTTTGCCAAGGTCACAAACACAAAAAAGAGAAGGGGCACTCTTCCCCCCCCCCCCAGATTTCTGGAGAGTTCTTTCTAGCCCAGAGGCAGGGGATGGGCCCAGGGCCTCAGGGCCCTCTCGTCAGGGCCAGCAGCCACCTGCAGGGGCACTTTCCCTTGCTTCTCATCTTGCTGTGGATGTCTAGCACATGACAGCTGCTTAAAAAAAAAAAAAAGTTGCATAAGATGAGCTGAATCTCCATTGCACAGGAGGTTCCCAAGCAGACGGTGCAAGCCAAAAAGGAGAAAAGGAGTGACAGCTCTTATTTTTATAGCACGCACGGAGCCAGGACCTTGGATTAATACTTGCCCTGCTTCATTTAGTGCCCACAGTGATGCTGTGATGTCAGCATTTCAGAGAAGCAGAGGCACAGAGAGGTCAAGGGAGTTGCTCAAGATCACACAGGGGGTAAGGGACAGAGCCAGGCTCTGAACTCAAGGCTGTGTGTGTCTGCCCCCAAACCCCCAGCTTTAGCCACTCGGCCGTGCCACCTCCCTGCACCCTGGCCATCGCTTACCAGCACACAAACACCGACACAGGAGGCAAGATGTTGGGGGTCATGATCCACGGAGCAATCCGGAATATCACGGTGTCCGTGAAGATGGGTGTCAGGGGTATCTCCTGGACGTGGGAGAGGGGAGGGGATTAGAAAGTCTGGTCAGGGGGCCCCTGGGTGGCTTAGTGGGTTAAGCCTCTGCCTTCGGCTCAGGTCATGATCTCAGGGTCCTGGGATCGAGCCCCACATCAGGCTCTCTGCTCAGCGGGGAGCCTGCTTCCTCTTCTCTCTCTGCCTGCTTCTCTGCCTACTTGTGATCTCTGTCTATCAGGTAAATAAAAAAAAAAAAAAAAGAAAGTCTGGTCAGGGGTAGCTTTCACGCCTGCTTCCTAAAGTGGGTGAATCTGATGACAAAACTACATTTATTGAGCATTTGTGGTATACCAGGCCTTGGGCTAGTGCCGCACATACCATTTTATTTCTGCCTCAGAGCAACTGCAAGGGGCAGATACTATTATAACCCGTGTCTTACAGGTAGGGAAACTGAGTCACAGACTTCTAGTCACAGACCTGTTTCACGTAGTTAGTCAAGGGGAAAGCCTGGATTTAAACCCAGGTGTTCAGGCTGCTGCCCTCATACTCTCAACCACTACTGGGTCTTGCCCCATCAAAGTCCCCATCCTGAAACCTGCCCACAGGATGGCCGGGCCAGCCCTGTGCCTTCTTCTGTCTCTGCTTTGGGACTTTGCCCTTTTCTACAGGTGAGCATTTTAATGTTTCTCGGGAGAATTTTGCTATGTCCAGATGGTTCTTTAAGGAAAGATTCAGGAAGCTTACCTGGAACCTGAGGGAAAATGAGTCAGATCTGGGGATCCTTTGTGTAGTTGGCTTTGAACAGCTATAGGAAACGGGCACCTGCCTTTGGCAGAGACCATGGGAGCAGGTGGGACTAGGGCCCTAGCTGTCCTTTCCTGCCTGGGTCTGCCTTGTGAGTCTCTGCTGGTGCCTGCTCGGGGGGGCCAGTCTGAGGCCCCGATGGCCAGGCTACTCCAGGCACAGAGGGGAGCAGAAGCCCTCCCCCATCCCATCTTGTTAGCACTGCCCTTCCTGCCTTTATTCTTCTGAGGGACTTGAGGATGCTTTGTGAAGGAGTTCTTACAAGTTTGGATGCTCACAACCACCCCAGGAAGCAGAAACTTCAGCCGTTTGTCTTACGGATGGGGAAACTAAGGCACAGGGAGTAAATTCACCTGCCCAGTGTCTCCCAGGGCTTGGAACTGGGCTGTCTGACTCCCAGCCCATTCTCATAAATGTAAGCTAGGTTCAGCCTCTCCTTCTACAGAGCCCACTGTGCCCTGCCCTCAGTACTCTGGAAGTGACAATGGGGAGGGGACCCTGTGATGGGGAGGGTAGCCAGTTCCCTCCTTATATCTGAGCAAAGCGGGGTGGGCCCGAGAGGTGGGAGTCTGGAGCTACGGTCTTTGTGAGAAGAGGCCTTGTCAGCAGGACACAGTCTAGGGCTTCTCCTCTAGAGCGGCAGATGTTCTCCCTCTTGTCTAGTTTCCCCAAACCAAGAACAATGGTGAGTGAGATGCCTGGCTGAAGGGTTGGGGGATGTGTTCAGCCTATGGTCAGAGATGGTATAACCCACAGTTAGGCTGGAGGGTCAGTCTGGGGAGGGAAAAGCAGGGTGCATAAGGAGTCCATAAGCCTCACGTGTGTGGCCTAGATTGCTTCCTGCCTGGGCATCTGTGCCTCAGAACTAGGCCCACAGCACTGCAGGGAGGAGGGCAGACCACACCACTGTGGGGAACGCTGGAAAACCTCACCCACAAGGGGTCCTGGGGAGCAGGTGCGGCCAGCAGGAGGACCCCTAGAGCACAGCCCAGAGGAGCCTGGCAGGCAGGTGCGGGTAGGGGGGTAGGTGGGTCTCTAAGCTTGGCCTAACCCCACCCCCGCCCCAGTGCTTTGGAGCCTCGTGGGGATCCCCGAGACAGGCCCGCTGGAAAGACTCCCACCTGGTCCCCAGGGACAGCCCTTCATGGTGGCCGCCTGGGAGCCCTCACCTCGGCCATGTACTCCAGCAGGCTGACGTGGATGGAGACCAGGCCTGGGAAGCCCTCGTCGGGGAAGCGCAGGCCTTCCACGAAGAACAGCAGTTCCGCCGAGCCGCCCGTGTACTTGACCACGTGGTAGAGCTTCCGCCGGCCCAGGATGTGGATGTAACGTTGGCCGAAAAACGGGTCTGGAGGGAGAGGGGCCCATGTCAGGCCCCCACCCCTGCCAAGGGGGTGTGTCAGTGGGGCAGGGGACAAGAGGGCAGAGTGACTCGTCTTCTAGACACAGGGCGAGAAGCACAAGCAGAAAATGCCACCAGAAGGGCCATGGCGCCGGTCATCATCCCAGCACTGCTGCGTGCTTGCCTGTGGCTCGAACCGGACCACCTCTCTAGCTTCTAGCTTCCTCGTCTAGATGACGGGCTGGTGCCCAGGAATGGCCCAGGTACTCTGATAGCAGGTGATGACCGAGCACTGAGAGGTGCTGGAGGAAGGACAGCACGTTCCTGCTTTACACATGAGGAAACCGAGTCTCAGAAAGGAGAAACGGGTTGCTGAGGTCATATAGCCAGCAAGTGGCCAAGCTGGGGTTCAAATTCATGTGCAATTCTGAACCTCAAGCTCCCCTCCCCTTTTATGCCAAAACCCCAAGGTGCCCATTTATATCCCAAATTCCTGCCTGTGTAACGAAAGCCACATTGGTGTAAAGCCCCACGCATGGTGTCCGGCTGTACCGGCTCGTGGCTGGGCGTCTGTCCCACTGGCGTCCCCCAGCTCTTTCCCGTGGACTGTCACCTGAGGGCAGAGGCAGGCCTGGTGGGGCCCAGTGCCCGCATCACACAGGTCGTGTTTAATCCATGTCTACCGCGAATGAACCCGTGGCTTCCCCGCCACTCCCTAGAGGAGACTTCAGGCCAGAGCAGCCTTACTACTCTGTTCCCAGCACGGGCAACCTCTGGGGGAGGGGGGTGGCGGATAGAAATGGGCAAGATCCCACACTTCTGTCTGTCCAACAGCAGAGCTCGGCCGAGGATCACGCTGACGTGGGAAGTGTTGTAACATGGGCGAGAGCGCTGGGCAGTTACTGGGGTGGGGAGTGGGGGGAAGGGAGGCAGGACGGGGGGCATGTGAGCAGATGAAGGGAGACTTTGAGATGCCCTTTGGGGTGGCAGAGGTGGGGTATGGTGAGGAGAGGAGACTTGCCAAAGGCATGGAGGGAGAACTCTATGCAGTTCCAGAAGGAGTTTCTTTATGCCCCGCAGAGCTGGAAGGGCAGAATCAGGCTCAGCTTAGGACTTACTGTCAGCAACAACGGTAATGGTTAATCACTAGCCACCTGCGGGTCGGTCCTCGTACAAACAGGGTGTATGCTGAAAACCAGCAAATTAAATGGAGGAAACTCCGAAGCCTGGGCTTGGGACAGCTCCTTACGTAGGACAATGTGCTCAGGGGGACTCTGGTTATACGTCTCGTTGCGGGCACGTGACCTTGCTGGTTATGACTTCCAGAGTCAGAGAGACCTGGGTTCCGATACCGTTCAGGCTTTACAAGCAACAAAACCTCAGGGAATTCACTTAACCTTCCCAAGCCTCAGTTTACCCATTTGTTAAATGGGGCTAATACCACCTGGGCCACAAGGTCATTGCAAGATAGAATGGCACAGCATCAGTAACTTAGGGACACCTGTTAACCACGGGTAACCATCACTGACACAGCTGGGACCCATAGGTGTCAGTAAGAGGAGCCCTGAGACGAGTTGGCATGCTCCTTTCTGCAAAACTCATGGCCTTTGTGTTGGACGGCTTATGAGCAGAAGGCAAAGAAATAATACCTCACCTCACCTTCCCTTGGCTGGGCCCAAGAAAGGAGGCCGACAGGCTGAGACCCTGGATGTGCCAAGTTGCTGACTGAGAAGGTGAATCCCTTCTCGCTCGGAAACAGCATGAGCCCTCAGTAGATCCTAATTGCCGAATACATGCAGAAGGATCTGCGTAATTAAAAAGTTCTCTTCTGGGGTGCCTGGGTGGCTCAGTGGGTTAAAGCCTCTGCCTTCGGCTCAGGTCATGATCTCAGGGTCCTAGGATCGAGTCCTGCATCGGGCTCTCTGCTCAGCGGGGAGCCTGCTTCCTCCTCTCTCTCTGCCTGCCTCTCTGCCTACTTGTGATCTCTGTCTGTCAAATAAACAAATAAAATCTTAAAAAAAAGAGTTCTCTTCCAGGCATTCAGGCTGCCTGGGCTGAGGCTCAGGGGAGAGATCTCAGGCCCAGAAGCTGACTTGTCTTTGAGAAATCTCCAAAGCTTCCCCAGGACTCCGGGTGGCCGGGTACTCCACCTGGGCCTGGGGAGGGAAGGGGTCTGGCCAGGGAGCTGGGCCAGGTGGAAGGATAGGTTCTCACTCCTCTGCAGGCAATTTTCTCCCTCCTGTGGCCTGTGATTTACACACATCTCCCTTTCTGGTGCTTGGCCAGCTCCAGGCAGATTGACTCGGTGGTGGGAACAATGCAGCCACTGTCCCAAGGAGCCTGCTTCCCCTGCCCCCAGCTTGGGGCAGGCTGCCTGAGCATGGCCGGCTCTCCCTGCAGGAACCAACGATGCCCTTCTGTGAGTGGCCCACATGCCCCTGGCTGGGGCTGCCAGCCACCCTGACCTCTCCTTGGCCCCAGGCATTGGCCCTACCGGCTGGCGCGTGGTCTGGCTTGGCATAACCCTTCTGGTCACCCTGGAGCCATTCCACCTCCCAAGATCCCAAGGAGACTCCCTGATGGTGCGACCAACCATCCTGATTTCCCAGGGAGAGGGATTTTCGCTGTGACAACCAGGGAAGTCCTGGGCAAATGAGGACAAGCTGGTCACTGTATTGTTATTGGAAGAAGTCAGGCCCCGACTTCAGGATCCTGGGGCAGAATCTGAGGCTGGAACCCAGACATCCGGTCTTCTGAACAGCATGGGGGACTTCCTTCTATTGCAAGCGTTATAATTCATGATCATCAGAATGATCCCAGCCAAACCAACAAGGGCCATCTCTAGAGGGCATTCCGTGGGCCTGCTCCTGCTCCGGGTGTCTCACACGTGGTCCTTGTTTAGTCCCCAACCTGGGCAGGGACCGTCGTGCCCCCCATCATTCCCGTGTCACATCACAGCTGAACCCAAGTCACAGACTGGTAAGTAGACTTGCCCAGATGCAGGGTTTGAACCCCCCAGGCACCAGAGCTCCCTCATAGAATCCCTCGGACTTCAGCCTAGCTCCCTGCTCTCGGGGGACCCAGGTGACACGCAACATTTGTGTAATACGACCCATTCTCCCCCATAGGTTTGCTCAGATTTTGACAAAACCTGGAAATATTTGCACAGAAGAAAGGGAAACTGCCACAGACAGAGAACCCCGTTCTTTCCAGGATTCCACATTTCGCGGGAAAACCATTTGAGACTCATCACTGCATCAGTAAGGTGCCCCCACCGTGCCCCAAAGGACAGCAGCCCTGATGAGGCAGAGTGGGGAACGGCAGGGTCTCAAGGTGTGTGTCTGCTCAGGGCCCATCTCGGATGGCAAGGGAGGGGCAGGGATGCGATTATGGTGCCAGACTACAATCCACTCCCATTAATGAGCAGCACCTTCTAGATAATGGCCAGGTGCCACTATTAGCAACATGCTGCATGTCCCAGTTCCATGTCACGGTTGAGAGGAGCAGGTGGGGGTACCTGTTGTACCCCCCTGCTGTACCACTCCCTCCTGCCGTGCCATCAGTCCTATCCTCTGTGGTTGCCTTGGACTGAACGGGATAAACATCAACAGCTCCGGCCCCCTGGGGCAGCAGAGCCAGCCTGACTCTGGGGACATTCCAATATGGGGGAGGCCACTGCCAGGCCCAGGGAGGATCAGGACTGGCCTTGGGTGGCAGCTGTCCACTGCTGTCCGGGCTAAATCACTTCCTGCAGTGAGGGTCCGGGGCCCCCATGACCAGCTCCTCATGATGACTGTCCTGGTTCTAGTGGGCCTGTCCAGAGGTGGGCCCCAGAGGTAGGCCAGAGATCCTGGCCCCCCCAGACAGCTGGACACACCGGGGAAACCCCACCCTGCATCATGGCAAATTGCAAAGCTATTTTGCTGAGAGAGCTTTTTAATACATAAATCAGATCTTGACAGTCTCTTGCTTAAAACCCTCTAATGGCTTTCTACTGCTCTCTGAATAAAGTCCAAGCCCGCTCCTCATGCCCCTGGTCTCTATCCAGCTTGCTGACCTTGACTCCAACACATCCCCTGCCTCTAGTCTCTCCCTTTTGCTGCTCTAACACTCCAAACTGGCTCCACTCCTCTCTGCTTTGTGTGCGCTATTTCCTCTAATTAGAGCACTCCTCCCTCAGCTCATGAATGTCTGGGTCCTTGTCACTGTGGATTTGGGCCTCAGCTCAAATGTCACCTGCTCAGAGAGGCCTTTCTGGACGCCCAGGGCCTGCGATGCTTCACCTCTGCCTCTGAAAGTCCCTAGTACTTGGGTAGTACTTTTTAGGAGGAATGAGACAGAGTGGGTGGCTGTGAGGACTAGCTCTGTGGCAGAAGTATGTTCCTTACACAGCAGAGGCCCAGGATGCCCGGTCAACATCAAGAGGAGAAAGGGGCTCTGGGTTGTACATAAACCCCCATCAGTACCAACTCCTTTGAGAGAGGAGAGGCCTATCCCTGGAGCCTCCTGACTTCATAGGACAGCAACAGTGTTCCCAGTGACCATTACTAAGTGGGTCCTGGCCCTCTCTAGTCACCTGTACCTGCAGGGGTCATAGCTGCTGGTGGGGGGTACTCTGGGGAGCAGGAGGGCAAACTGGGGCCCTGGGGAAGTTAGCTCAGTGAGCACCAAATGGATAGAAACTTCCAGAGGGGTTGAACTGGGGTCACTCACTCTCCACGTAGAACACGCCCACTTTGTCCGAGTCCGACATGGAAATGTAGAGAACTATCTCGTATCCGGCGGGGAGGCGCTCAGGGCCTTTGGTCCGCAGGATCATCTGGGACATGTCCTTGAGGTCTGGGGAGCGGGGGATACAGAGGAGGTTAGAATTAAGAGACATGCGGCTGGAATGTGAGCTCAGGAATAATTGTTGCTTTTCCAATCAGGACAGAAAACCCCACACATGTGAATTGTAGGAACTACAGAGAAGCATAACAACAGGTTGTCTTCTCTAATACCATGAGCTCCTGTAACTTTTTGGGAATTTCCTTCCAGTCCTTTCCCTATGTGTTTGTGTACATGTAACTCCTGTTACAAAACCAAGGTTCCCATTGAATCTCGTTAAGTTTTTTTTCTATTTTTTAGCAAGAATGGATTTTTTTTTTTTTTTTTGGGAAAGTGAGAGAGAGAGCGAGCAGAGCAGGGAGGTGCAGAGGAGAGGGAGAGAATCCTAAGCAAGCTTCAGACCCAGCAAAGAGCTGGACATAGGGCTTGATCTCACAACCCTGAGATCATGACCTGAGCCAAAATCAAGAGTTGGATGCTTAATAGACTGAGTGACCTAGGTGCCCCAAGAGTGAATATTGGAGTCCACCATCCCCAGGAGACCAAAGGTCACTCCTGCCTCAGTCTTGGCCCAGCCCAGGGCTGAGCATACGTGTTTCCATTGCCCATCCCCCCACCCATTCCGAGTGTGGGTCCTGCTGGCACCTTCCTTGGTGTAGACCTTCTCATCATTTAAGTCCTCCTTGGGCAGCCAGGGCGTGTCTCGGTCACAGTTCACCAGCAGGATGGCTCCCTGGCCCTCAGGGCCCCAGGTCCAGGATGACTGCAATATCAGGGAAAGGGGTCAGCACCTTCTTGTCTACCTTCTGGCTGATTCGAGCTCCACCACAGACCCCACAGGACACTCAAGAGACAGCCCCAGGATGAGGATAAACAGCAGCCGCCATGCATCGAGGCAGGGGTGACGTGGCAAATGTGAACCCCATGTCTGATGCCTGGAGGGGCTCAGTGCAGGCACCAGAGACAAGCTCAGGAGGGGGGATGGTGTGGAGACACAGAGATGGGAACACTGGGCATTTATGAACCTCAAGCCTAGTGTGCCTATGTCTGAAGGGGTGGAGGCAGGGAGACGGAGGGAGGCCGGAGGAATGAGGAGGCAGGCATTCTACGATAGGCTCTGGAGTCCCCGGAGGAAATCAGAGGGGAGACGCCTGGATGGACGGACACCCATCTGTTTCCAGTGCTGAGTGCTCCAAATGGGACCTGCAAGGTGATCCGTTCTCCCCGCTGTAGCCAGGGCCTTACTAGAACAATGTCCAACCAGATCATGTTGCTTTCCTGCTGTAAGCCCTGTCTGGGGCTCCCTGTTGACTTAGGATAAAGCCCAAATCCCTGACTGTGGGCTGCAAGGCCGGGTAAGACTGGCCCACTCTCCATCCATCCCCCTTCCTGCTGGCTTGCTCTGCTCCCTTGATACAGACTCAGGATACAGACTCAGGACCTCTCAGGCCGGTGCCCTCACAAGTCCTGTGCTCCCAACACTGTCCATCTCCCCTTGCCTGGCCAACCCCACTCCTCCTGGGGTCCTGGCATGACCATCCCTTCTTTCCGGAAGACTTTCTAAGTCTCCAGCCCTGAGCGGGTGCCCCGGGGTTACATTTAGGGCCCCGTACATGTTCCCTTTGGATGCGAGCTTGGGATAATTGTGATGAGATGGTCACCCATGTCACTCTGTTTAATGTGGCCCCTCTTCCCTCCTCCTGCCCTGGACCGTGGGCTCCCGGAGGGCAGCAGCTGACTTCCTCTCCTTCCTTCTGCAGCTCCAGGGCCTGACCAGTCAGGGAACATCAACAAATACTCATGGAACAAGTGGAGAGCATATGAAACCTCACAGGCCCAGATAGAGAGTCCGAGGACGTCTAGACCCGCAGGACCGTGGAACTTCACCAAGGCTGCAGAGCTGCTCGGGGGAGGTGGGGTGCCGGTGAGGCCTCTGTGGAGTCTGCAGTCATGTGGCTTGGCCACAGACACAGACTCGGTGTCTCCTTGCAGGGGGTGCCTTCCAGAAGGCAGAGTCCCACGGAGGAGCCGGGGAGAGGGAGCTCCCCGGCGGGCCTGAGGCCCCACATCCCTGGTACAGAGAGTCTGCAGCTGGCTGCTGGAACCCAGGCTTCTCTCTGGGCTGTGCTCATTTGACTTTTGCAAGTATCCATCTACATGTAATTTAAAACAGGCTTTGGGTTGTTATTATGAAAGTAACATAAGCCACCAATGTAAGTGATCTAGAAAGCCGGGAAATGGAATGGAGAAGGAATGTTCCATGTACACAGAGCAAAACCAGTGGAGCTTAAAACCTGGCTGGAGGATGAAGGCCGCAGCTGAAGGAACCAGAGACACTGTGCTGTCTACACAGGCTAAAGACACACGTGCACCAACCACACGGCGCATTTTGCAAGAATCATGAGAACAGAAAGGAACACATTAAAATGGGCCTCTGTAGGGGAGCAGAATGGGAGTGTAGAGTGCAAGTGGAGTAAGAGGGAGTAAATGAATGAAGATATGAACCAATGAAGGGATGCATGAATGAATGGATGAATAAAACAAGAGAGGGGGTGTCGGTATGCCCTTAAAGATAACAAGCCTTGAATGAGAATGGTTTACGCAGCCTTCTGCTCCCGAGGGTCTCCCTCGTTCAGTTTTAAAATAAAAAAGAAGGCCGATTCCTAAGAGAGAATGCCTCCTCTGTGGCAGGATGCCGTCCAAGAGCTCTACAAACCGGGTGTCCCGTCCTGTGGACGGGAACCGACTCGGGAAGGTGCTCGGCAGCTGTGGCTGTGAGGCACTTGGCTCCTCTGTGGGCTCTGCCACGGGCATGCTGTGTGGGAGCCTGCGCTGGGCCTCAGTCTACCTATCTGTAAAAGGGGAGCTGAACGTGCTTGCGGGGAGGACCGTGGCTGACCACAGCACCCGTCCTGGGGCTCTGCTCTGCACCCCCAGGAGCCCCCTCCCCAAGTTCAGGGCCGTCTGCCCTGATAGCTCGGTACCTTTCTCGGGTTGTTCTTCTCCACCACGCCGTCCCGGTCTGCATCCACATCCAGGGAGATCTCTGGGGACAGACACACGGGTGAGTTGTGGAGCCCGCCAGACAGGGCGGGGTGGGGCGAGGGCCGGGAGGAAGCCCTGTGCGATTAGGGTGCAGCTCACACGATCGCTTGGTCCCTGGAAGGGGAGGGTCTTGCTGCCATCTCAGGCAGCCTCCTGGCCCAGCTCCTCACCGCCTGATGGAGGACGTAAGTGGATACTGGGCCAACCTCACACATGACGGCCTGGAGGGGGCAATCAGGTAAGGCAGGGATCCCCCAGCCTTCATGGTTCTGCAGACGGTTCTGGGTAGTGGGGATGAGCCCCACGAGACAAGTCCAGGAGACTTGGCTGAGCCCCACGAGATAGGTCCAGGAGACTTGGCTGAGAGGTGCCATGTCACGTGCCCCGTGTCACTAGCGGAACTGGGGCACACTGCATTTGGCCTTACCTGAAGCTCGGATTTTGAAAACTTTCATAGGGCATTCCTGACTGCCTTTCTCGGTCTGTCCTGGCAGTGTGCACACATGCACTTGTGTGAACTCCTCTAGAACTTCTGCCTCCCATCAGGGTTTTACTTCAGATGGGAAGCTGGATCTCCAATCCCTCTCAGTCTGAGGGTGCCTGAGAAAGCCAGGCCCTCAGATAGAGGATTCAGGATGGGGTCCCTGTTTATTCTTTCTCTTGAGGAAGGGGTGTTTTGTACCTCTAGGCCTGTCCTAGGGACCAGCATCATGGAAACCATGTGCGGCGGTGAAAGGAGCCGAAGATTGAGTGTTAGACAGTGCTGGGTTCAAACCCTGGTTTTCTGCTTATAAGCTGTGTGACTCTGGGCAGGTTGGACAGTCTCTCTGAGCCCTAGTTTCTCTACCTGCATTGGAGGATGTCTAGCAGCATCCCTGGCTTCCACCTGCCAGATGCCAGTAACACCCCGCAATTGCAACACCAAAATGTCTTCAGATATTGCCAAATGTCCCTTGGGAGGCCAAATGGCCCCCCGGGTTAGAGACTAACAGGACAGGGCAGGGCAGGGCCGAGGAGTTGTCCCGAGGTGATGGGAGTGTCACACAATGGATGAGCTGAGTCCAGGTCTTGGAAATGCCCCGTGGGCTCGGCCTCACGCGGAGCATGACTTGGACAGAGGCGGGAGCTGGGTGGGAGTGAATGCATTCCTGGTCTGTCCCCTTGGCAGGCGTGCTCTCTCCCTGGATCCGGTGGGGAGGAGGGTCCTGGCACAGGAAGGGCTGCTGATGTCACCCTTCCTGAGGCGGCTTACCCTGGGGATAATACACAAGTCCTCTCTTTGCTCACAGCCCAATTCCCTGAATGTGGTTTTTCTGGGTCTAGAAGGAGGCAGGACAGGGGAAACTCTCAGGACACTTGGTCCTTTGGGAGAGGGGGCACCCCAGCGTCCCAGCCTCTGCAGCCCAGCTCAGTCGGGTGCCATAGGCCATGATTATTAGATATGCTCCTCCCACCGATCCCGTTTATTCAACAAATCACCATTGAACATCCTTGCATTCCAGGTGCTCTACAAAGCATGGCGGCCTAGCCGTGGGCATTCGGGACACCCTCCTACCCTGGAGTCCCCAGTCCAATGAGATAAATATTATTACTGCCACGACTTAGAGGTGAGTGAACCCAGCCTTAGAGATGTCATCTGTCAGCAAACTGGGCTGATAACCTGGAGGTTGGTGCAGGGTAGGGATTCTACGGACAAAGTGGGGAAGCAGGTATCACCAGCTGCTGTTAAAGAGATTGAAGGCTCTGATGGAGGAACAGTATTGATTTTGGCTTCCAGACCTTCGTGAACTTTCCAACTGGACACTCCCCTGTGAGTGCTGCCTTTCAGGGTGGTTGGCTTCCCGAAGCTCCTCCCTGGGAACCAGTCACAGTCCTGGACTCCCTAAGGAACCCCCTGTCTTTGCTTTTCCAGATAACAATCTCTTCTGTGTGTGCAGTTCCCTTCTCTGGAGGCAGAGTGCCTCCCATCGCGTGTTCTCCCCTCAGTCGCACCCGCAGAGATGACTTACCACTACCACACAGATGGGGAGACCGAGGCATCCTGCAGGGAAATGCTCACAAAGTCTCCAGAGAGTGGAGAGCCAGGTATCCCACTCGGGCCTCTGACTCCAGACCCCTGACTTTGGCCCGTTTCCTTTCCACAGACTCAGGCTGATCTCTACCTTGGGCTGTTTCTAAAAGCCAAGTCCACCTTCAAAGATCCAAGACTTATTCCCCTTGGGGCCATTCCCAGGGGAGCTGGCCATATCCCCACCCTGGCAGCCCTGGGACTTTGGTCTCTAGTTCAAGGTGGCAGCACACCATGGCTGTTGGCAGGTCCATGGACACAGTGGGCCATAGGAGAGAAATTACGAAGCACTTAATTGTGTTTTACTTCATGATAAATTCCTTAAATGTAAAAATTTGTCGATGTAGGGTCACCCATGTAGCTTAGTTGGTTAAGCATCTGCCTTCCGCTCAGGTCATGATCCTGGGGTCCTGGGATGGAGCCTCACATCGGGCTCTCTGCTCGGCGGGGAGTCTGTTTCCCCCTCGATCTCCCTTTCCCCCTGCTCCTTCTCTTTCTCTCAAATAAATAAAATCTCTAAAAAAAATTTTAAAAATAAAAATTTTATCGATGGAATATTGGCACAAAATGCAAAAAAAAAAAAAACAAAACCCCAACAAAACCCAAACAAACAACCCACACACAAAAAAAGCAAAGTGCTAAAAAATAGCACTTTCCTGTCCATTCCATCCTCTCACCTGCCTTAGGTAATCTCCAGAATACCGAGTCTTAGGCTTATTGCTCTCCCTTGAGACAAGTTTTAACTTTAACTTCAGACAAGTTGCATTGACTTCCTGTTGTAAAATTCAGACATGACGTCATTGGGCTCTCTTATCAACCACCTCCCAACCTCCAGGGCTTTTCCCCTTCAAAGTTCCCTCCAATGTGGCATTTAACTAGATTTCCACAGAGATGATCCTTGCGGGGACAGAGGACAGGGCCGTCATGACCCACCCAGAGCTCTGCCCTCTTGAGATAGCTCTGTCTTCTCTGTAGGGGAGGGGGGTGAGGACAGCTGTTTCGGGGCATCTGGACTCCAAACGACATTTCCCAGAGGCTCAGAACCCTACCTCAGCTCCCCAGAATAGCCCCAAGGGGTCAGGTGGCACCTGGGGTGTGGGGCAGATTTATGGGAAATGTCACTGGGATTGAGTTCAAGGTAGTCTGCCCTGAGAATCTAGACACCAAGGCTTCAGGCTTGACACAGAGGCACAAGCATTTTGGCAGGCCGCCGGCCCCCAGGGACAAGGGCAGGGTGCCCGCCCTTCTTACGTAACCGGACCGCACGGGGTGTGGTGGGGAGGCAGGACTTTCTCCCCCACAGCCAACTAGGGCAATCAGCCTAGGCTCTGGGGAGGGGGCACAAGAAATGAAGTCCTTAGGATGAGGCTAACCATTCTCAAGGCTCATGTCCTGCTCCTGTTGCCAGGACCACAGCCAAGACCGGGAGATCATTCTTCTCTCTCCCACCCCTCCCCTCCCCCAGTCCCCTTCACAGGAAGGACTTTGCAACTCAGCCCTACCTCGAGTCTTGAAGGCTGTCAACCAGCTCAAAGCCTTCGTTTTACTGCTGGGAGAAAGTGAGGTCCCAAGGGGCGGGCTACTTGGTGAGGTCACACAGCATGTCCTTGGCAGGACTGGGAGCTAAGCCCCAGGGCCTGGTTTGGCCAAGGGCACTATGGGTTTGTTTCCAAGTCCCAGGAGGAAGACTGAGGGACAATAGGGTTCTTCAGCTTTGCCCAGGTGGAGGGAAAATATGGCTATCCTAAGCAGAAGGGCGAGAAGGAGGAGTATTGACTGTCTACCCCAGGCCCACAGCCTCACAAGGCACTGTGGGTTCCTCGGAGCAGGTGAGGAATGTGGGGCTCAGGGCAGAGCTAGGGTTTGGTGGACTCCAGTATATCCCTGGTGGGGGCAGCCCCCTATCCTGGAACTTTTGGGGTATTCCTTGCCTCTGAGGTGCCCTCCCTAGGAAGGGGCAATGATTACTCAGGACTTGGGGCTCAGGGCCCCTGGGATAGATGCCTGAGGAAAACAAAACCCGGAGGGTCAGACAGACCAGCGGGCCCTAAGGGGAACCAATTTCCCCCAGGGCCCTGGTAGAACAGGAAACGTTAAGTTCAGTGGGTGAGATTTCCACAAGACTTTATTTCCACAATGTAAATGACTGACTTCTATTCTGGAATGATTCCTCTGCCTACTTTTTAGGTGTGAAAAATGTTAGAATGATGGTGATAGCTGTTGGCAAATTATTATATTTATATAAATAAATATTCACATATTTTTTTTCTTTTTGGCCAAGCACCAACAATGTCAGGCTTATTACTGGGGGCGGGGTGGACACTTTACTGGTCTGTGGAACCTGAATGCCCGGAAACCCAGTTAATGTCTTCTTGGGTCTCAGCCCTGCTGTTCCCTGGAGTACAAGCTCCCCAGTCCTTCAGATGAGAGGGGGGCTCCAGTCCCACCTCCTCCCGGGGCACTGTTTTGCCATCTATCCTGTCTGCCCGGCTTCGGGGGTAGTCTTGCTCATGGTGGAGTCAGCCCTCTGGAACCACTGGCCACTGCCCTTCCTGTTTATGTCCTCAGGTGTCCCTGTCTCTGTGGGATTAGGTTTCCTCAGGGCCGTGTGTGCATCTGAGGACCCTCTGCCGGGGTCCCCCGAGGGTGTCCCGAGGAGCCCAGCCCAAGGCCAGGCACTCCCCACACCCCCCCGCCCCGGGCAGAAAGAGGGTCAGGGTGACCAGCAAAAAAAGCCCACTGGGGAAGAAACTGAGAGCAGAGGAACATTGCTGCTACTCCGGTGGTTGGAGGAGAAGCTGAGTGGGAATTGGTTGTTTGTGGGGAAGTTCCGAGACCCCTTGTCTCCTGCCATAGTTGGAAGAGAAGACTGAGACCATGACAGTGAAAGATTGGAGCTGGGCATGCAGCCGGTGCTCAAGGAAGGTCGGTGTTCCTCCTTCTCCTCTTCGAAACACCCAGCACCGTAGAGGACCCAGAACAGGTTTTGAGTAAATGCGAGACATTTTCACAATTTTCAAAGCACTCCACACGTAGCCGGTTCCCGGCAGCTGACGGTTCTCTCGCCCCGCCGTGGGGCAGCTCTAGCAATGCTAAATCGAGTCTGGGCAGACAGAATGACCCCCTGACATGTCCTCCTGGCTTAAACATTATGTAATTAAGATGAAAAGGAAGATGTAAAAGTAACACCTCACCTGCAGAAGAGGGGAGTGTTGGAAGAAAACCACACTGCCTGAGCCCTGGAACCCAGGCAGGGGAGTGCTGTGCAGATGGGAAGAGCCCCGAGAGGGGGATCGTCCTGAGCCCCGGACCCAACCTGCCAGGGAGATGCTGTGTGACTTTGAACAAGTTCCCTAACCTCTCTGGGCCTCTCTGTCCTTCATGACAAAT
>RCUC01083025.1:0-11740 GCA_003697995.1 Taxidea taxus jeffersonii
GTTTGGTTTACACAGCTAAGTTAGAGAGGGAGGATCTGAACTCAAGTAGTTTTACTTCAAAGCCCATTCTTTTAACCATTTTGTTCTACTCTCTAGAGTAGATCCTCTCTAACTGAAAGGTTTACAGATAGGACAGGCTTCTTAGCTGTCCACAGTCAAAGACTCAAAGACTTTCACACAATGTGGCCTCTCTCTCTTCCTTTTGAGCCTATTTTCTTCAGGACTGGGTTCATCCCCTACCTTCCCTCTAAGATATGCCTCCATCAGATCTAGACTTTTTTTTTTTTTTTTTAAATTTCTGATAATCCCAGTGTCATTCTAGAATTGTGTCTTACTGACTTTATGTTGCCTACCCATCACTGACCCAACTACTGTGGTCAGGGACATTGAATATTCTGAATGGTAGGCCAACAAGGTCTTTTCTGGTGCTAAAGGTAAAAGAAAGTAACAAAGACTAAGTACAGGAAGGAAATTTGTCTAAAATGATAAGGGTGTTTTTCAAAGAACATCAACTCCAGTTATCAGAAGAAATGGAAATAGACATTTGGCTGGTATAAGCAATGGCCAACTTGCATACCAAACTTAAGTTTGCATTATTGATCCACATTGAATTGATTCACATTGAATTAATGGGATTCACTTCACTTTTGGCCTCCCACTCTGTATTCTTTATATGAAAATATTACCAAACTCTAGAATATGACATGTGAGATCCAAGTAGGGGTGAGAAAGATGAAACTCTGTGGATAAAGTATTTTTCCTTCTGGGATCATCAGAGTTCACTGTGATCATGGTAAAGGAGGGAGAGACTCGTCCCTATATGTTTAGAGAGGGTCCAAGCTGAATTGCTGATCATTTGGTTGAGAGAACATGGGCGTATATTCCAAGGAGAAATTTAGATTAGGAGTTAGGTAGAACTTTCTAGCACTGAAATTCTTACCCAAGAAGCCTGGAAGTTCTCTAGAAGTTTTTCAAGGATGTAGGATGATCCATCTGGGAAGATTTGAGTACTAAGCTACACAAGGCCAAGAACCTTTCCATACTGTTCTTCAGTCTTTTTGCTTATTTGTAATTCTGTTTTTTTGTTTTGTTTCGATTTTTGGTTTTTGAAAGTTACACCACTTTTGAAAGTTACTGCTTTTACTCAAGGCAGTAGACAGCTGCCGAGAGATTATGCACAGAAGACAGCAAGCCCTGGTCTCTGCCAACCTCCCCTGAACATCCACTTCTCTGGAGTTCTGAATGGGGAAGAAAGGATTTGGAATTCCCACCCCAGGGACATCTGCTCACTGCTTCCACATTACCTTTGTCTTGTTTTTCCTTCTAGGACTACCAGAGTCTGAAAGCAGGCCAATTCTTTCCTCTCTCACTTAAGATTTCTTGCTGAATTTCTCAGAGTAAGGGTTTAGATAAACTGCTGAGTCCTTGAACACTCATTGACGTGACGATGAGTGCTTTGGGGTTCTCAGGTGACTGTTTTCCACAGCAGCTTCTGGGAGTTGCTGAGCCTTAGGGAGTGTTTGTCAAACTTTAATGTGCATATGAACTGCTCAGATTTTATTGAAACACAGGTTTTTGATTCAATAAGTGAGGCCTGAGATTCTGTGTATCTGACATCCTCGCAGGTGATGCCCACACTGGCAGCCCATGGACCATGCTGAGAGAAGCAGTGCTTTTCTATTTTCTCTCTGTCTCTCACACTTTCCCTCATATTTGGCCCACATACACCTTCTGAACATATACCATGTTTGTGCCTGGCAAGTACATCAGGATGATTGACTCTCCAATGTTATACATATTTGAGAAAGTATTTTTCAATTATCTAATGAGGTAATTAAATTATAAGCAAGCTACCAAGCATCTCTCTGCCCCATTTTCTCATGACCTTCCTGCCTAACCCCACAGATGACAAAGGAAATGGTTAACATTTGCCTAACTAATGATTACTTCACAAATATACAAAAGGAAAATTTTTATCTTCCATGACAGTGCCTAAGAGCCTATTCTGGGTTCCTTCATGGGATTCTGCTCTCTTTGGACACATGCCATGTTAATGTATGAACCTCTTCATCCTTCTTACTTCTCTGTGTCTTTCTTTAGGACATGCATGTCATCAGCACGGATGAGAATCAAGTGTTTGCAGCAGTTCAAGAATGGAACCAAAATGACACCTACAACCTCTATATCTCAGACACCCGTGGGGTCTATTTTACACTGGCCTTGGAGAATGTTCAGAGCAGCAGGGGTCCAGAGGGCAACATCATGATCGACCTCTATGAGGTATGTCACAAGGCATGTGTAGTCCTGAGCCACTGCAGAGCCTGGGCCGGTAGGTAGGGGCCCGCTATTGGCTGTTGCCTCCATCATTTTAATTCCTACTTCCTTATGTCATCTCATTTCGTTTGGGAGAGGGAAGGATTTGTAGAACATTTTTACTGGTTAATTTGCACTCCGCACAACACCTCTCTAGGAACCCTTTCTTGATGAAGTCCACGGTCCATGAAGTCTCAGGGGACCTGGAGAGAGTGTCTGGGGAAGCAGTCAAGCAGCTGAAAGGTTCAAACAAGAGTGATCCTGATGTGAAATTTGAAAATAATCTTGAAGGGCAAACAAGGTGCCGGAGTTTTAGCAGAGGTCCCAGTGGGCATCCTCCTTTTCTCTCCAAAGAACTAAGAAGGGGAATATCTTTGCGTGGCACTAGAAGATGCTCCCATTGGACCTGAATATCTTTCTAATCTGGTAACTTCCGCTAATTGTCCTCTCCTCAAGGACCAGTGAGTGAGACAAAGTGATAGATAACTCTTTCTCTCCTAAATCGGAAGAGGGGAGGCAGAGACAAAAAAAAATAGAGTTTACCTTATTTCCCTAAAACAACTCTGGCCCTTTCTTTCTCAGAATGATTAGGGCACAAAAGAAAATCATCTGTGTTCGATCATTTAGCTTTCATAACAAATAACAACACTTGCATGCCATTTAAAGCATGGCTAGGTAGAAAGCATGCAGCTATTTGGGGATGGATTTTAGCCATTTGTCAGTCTTCTTTTGCACCATGAGGATTTATAATGGGTTATAATGAGCCATTGCAAAATGTATTTAGAATTTGGGAAGTACTCATTTACCTGTATCCTATCTGAAAAAAAAAAAAAAAGATCTGAAACAGATTCAAATATATATAGTCATAATGATGCTGTCTTTTGATTAAGTACAAGTTCATAGAGTCAAGAGGTTTGTTTATGTAATGAGAAACAAGGGAATGATATCCAGTATATCAAAGAAAGGAACAAATTTCATTTAACAAATTAAAACCTATCATTGTTAATTCCTTTTAATGCTGTCTACCCCCTTTCTCCTTTAAGAGCTCTTTGGGATTTTTTTTTTTCTAGTATTTAAACTTCTCTGTATGTATAAAGCCATATTAATGAACTTATATACCCCATTTAGAGCCCAAACTAGCATGAGACATAGTTAGTGTGTATATATTTAGAAAATGCACTGCAGACTTATTTACACATTCACAAGGTTTTTCCACTCTTTTCCTGCTTATGTTCCAGATAAATATAGTAGTATCATACATCTCAGCCTTGAACGGAACATGTATTCTGGAAAACATTTACATATTCTGGTGATTTAGTTTCAAATTCATGTTGGACAGAATTGTGATTTAAAGTATAAATTTTGGAGCCAGGCTGCCTGGATTTAAATCCTAGCTACACCACATATATGAATTCTAGAGGCAAAGCCAAGAACTTCTAAGCCTCAGTTTTCTTATTTAAAATATGGAGCTATATACATGGTACCTACTTGATAGAATTTCTGGAGATTACTTAATTAATCTTCTTACTGTATATAATATGAACAGTGCAAAAAAATATCAATGCTCGACAAATTATAGATAACATAACTGATATTATATTCCAATGAGATTAAGTCCCAATACGATGTTCTGTTCTTACAGTCTTTTTTTTTTTAAGATTTTATTTATTTATTTGACAGAGAGAGATCACAAGTAGACAGAGAGGCAGGCAGAGAGAGAGGGGGAAGAAGGCTCCCCACTGAGCAGAGAGCCCGATGTGGGGCTCCATCCCAGGATCCTGAGATCATGACCTGAGCTGAAGGCAGCGGCTTAACCCACTGAGCCACCCAGGCGCCCCTGTTCTTACAGTCTTAAAATCCGCCCACATTGTTTAAATATCCAACACTTTTGGATCCTTGTTTCTTCCCATATTGCACTTAGCACGGCCATAGGATGTTGCTTAACACCAACCAGTCATCTTCTTATAAACAAGTATAAATTGCCACATTTCTTTCCTTATTTGTAAATGTCATGCAAACATTTAAATTGTAAGTGTGTTTTGTTGAAATGCCATGCATTTTCATGGCTGATTCCAGCACTTACCATGGAAATATCTAGCTTTAAGAGTCTGATAAGAAGTCAAAGCAGCTGCCTCAGATCAGTTACGCGGTTTGCTTCCCTGGCCTTGACTTTGTCCTTTCTCTCAAAAACATTTTCTCATTTTCAGGTTGCATTTTTCCCTTTCTGAATAACTTCTCCCTCTTCCCAAGCATTGTGTAAGACTTTTTTTTTTTTCCCCTGAGATAAATTGTGTTTTCTGCCAAAACAGAGACCATTCTAATTGGTCCCTTGATGACGGAAAAGATGACAGATTTGGACAGGAACGAGTTTGCAATGTTCTGTTATTTACACCCATTTTCATGAAGTGTTTTCTGAATTCAGATACTGCTAACAGGTATGCAACGAGAAGAGGAAACAGGGTGACTTCTGGACATGGCAGATCATTGGTTAATCCTTGTGTTTGTTTCCCTTTTGTGTCTCTCTCATGGTTGCCTGTCCGTAGGGAAACTGCTGGCTCTTATTATCATCACTGTGAGCAGTGGTGTGACTGCATTATGTAAAGGTGTTCTGCATCCCAGGGCCCGAGAGGAAGAGTCTTTGGTTTTATTAGCCTGACAGTTCGCAGCAGCTTGAATTGAAATTGATGTGATCAGACGGTGGTGCCGTATCTGCTGATTACCTAGATAGAAAGAATATTGGCTGACATGGAACCTGGCACAAATGCTCCTTAAATCTGATTGTTCTGGCTAGCAGGAAGCTGAAAGCCATCCAGCATGAATTTCCCAGTAGAATTGCGATGAACAATGAGTGCTTAGAGATAAATGAAAAGTAAGAAAATCCATAAATGAATTAATAAGGAGCAGAGATGAGCGACATATGAAGTGGGGGTGACAAGGGCAGAATATATGGAGTCTGCGGCTGCTCACATTTGGGGTGACTGAGGAGGATGGCGTGCGTTCTTTGCTTGTATGTTTCTCCATGTCAACGACCTGCCATTCTTGTGTGTCCTTTAAGCCATTTTAGCAGAGGCAAACTGTGTAATGTGTAACGGTATGAGTCTGTGTATCAAGGATATGTACTGTTGATGAGTCTGTGTGGGAAATGCAAAAGGAAGCACATTTCTCGTTAAATTCAATCATTTTGTTCACATACACACATTGGAACCTTATAACAAGTGTGGCTCTCTCTGCCCTGGAGGTACATGTATGCATGTGATGACATAGGGAAATGTTGAGGATGGAGTGTTGGGTGACCATCTTGCATCGTTTAATCATTGAAATACCAGAACTTTCCTTCAGTGTCAGTTGGTCACTGAGCATGAACCACACTCAGGAGAGTCATAGCGGGAAAGTTGGACACAGAGCTAAAATGCTGGATAATGATTTTTGTTGATGAAAGGTAATATTTCGGGTACCAGTATGTGCCAGGCACTGTGTAAAGAAACTTCCATATTTATTTCATTCATTCCATATATTAACTTTATGATGCGCGACTATCATTACTTCCACTTTAAACATAAGTAAATGGAGGCAGAAAATACTATCAATTTTTGCAAGATTACAAAGCTAGCTAAGTGGGAGAATTAGGATGAGAGTCCTAGAGTATGCAGAACTCTTAACAAACTATTTTTGTTTCTGGAAAGATTTGTGCTTATATTTGATTGTGGCCCAGCCACAGCCCTTGGACTGAAAGTCATTGAAGGGTAGGATAAATAATATTAGACTTTACCTAAAAGTAGAGGGAAGCAGACAAGAAAAAGAAAAGAGTCTTGGGAAAAAGCTAACAGAAGCAGAATCCACAAATGATAGCTCTGGACCTATTCACCACCTTCTGACCCAGGTTCTGAGTCCACAGTTATAGCTAAATTCAGGTAGTGCTGTCATTGTGCCTCCCAGTTTTGTCCGGTGGATGTGTTTCCATAAGAGACGCCTAGAAACAAGCGTCCTAAAATTCTGTCATACCCGAATAGCACAAATGCCCCAGTGGCATCACGTGGGATGGGAAACAGAAGACAGCATGCCTGATGGCAGCCCGAGCAAAGGAGAGAGGATGAGTGAGACGTGTGATTCCTAGTGTTTTTGTCTGGTGTGGATGATGAGAGGGGGGCCTGACAGCTTTGGAAAATATCCTCCCTCCTCTGGGAAGGGAATATTAATTAATGATGACGAAGAGCGTTTTGGCTTAATGGGCAATGACAGTTCACCCCAGCCAAGTGGAAAGGGTTGTGTTGGGAGTGAAGCCACCTGGCTGGCGTATTTGGGATGCACAGAATGTGCGCTCACATGAGTGAGCACAGTGGGCAGCATGAGGAAGACTACCCACCAGCACTGCTTGTTCGTTGAAACGCACTGTGTCTTCTGCACGGGAAGTGCCGCCCCTTTGAAAGAGAAAGCTCAGCAGTTGTGCTGATGTACTTAGACCTTGGTTTCTTGGGGAAAGCTGCCTCTTACAATCCAGTGTAGGAGGTAGAGAAGAAAAGTGCTCTCCCTTCCAGGGCTTATTTCTTACAGGACACAGAATGTGCTAATTATACTTAAGGCTACTCTCTCCTCAGGAGAGGAGTGCTGCCTGGTCAAGTCAGTAGGGAAGAAAAGAAACTTGGGCATTTTGGTGGGGAGTGGGCTCCTTGATTGCAAAGTCACCCCTGGCCTTTCTCCCTCTGAGTATGTGCTTCTCCTGGCTGCAATCCTCTCTTTAGAGCAGAAAGATATCCTATGTCCAAAGCACAAAGCAATTACGGTCACAGATACATTCTCTTTCTTGCCACGCTTGTTGATTCATAATTTTTATTCTCTTCAGATTTTGACACCTTGGATTTGTAATTGAAGTCTGAGACTGAGAGGGTGGGAGGGGTCATCTCCCCATGGGCAGTAGAGTCAGAAACCATCAGTAACTCTTGTTCACGGGTCTTCTCAGCTTAGACTCTGTGTGGAGCCCGTGAAAGAAAGATTGGGCTAGAAGAGAACCATCTAGAGGTGCCATCCAAAAAAACCAAGGAAGTGGGCAGATAGACATATCAGTGTATTATCAAAGGGAGTGGGAGATAGCCAGTATGAACCAGGGGAGTGAGATAAGAGAAGGAGGGCAGGGCCCTGAAGCTGTCACCCAGGGGCACAGTAAATGTGCAGATGGGCTTTGTGGTGGCCTGAGGTTTAAGCTGTATCACTTCTTATTTAAAGTCTAATCAAAATGGCGTTTTGGCTCCTAGGAGATCAGAGAATGAGAAATAATAACTAATTACCTTTGAGACTTCCGGTATCACACTTCCTCCTATGAGCTGCAAAGAAACATAAGTAGCTTCTCAACTCACTCAGCATTTCTGAGCAGAATTCAGAAAGGTAAGGTAACAAGTCTTCAGAATCCGTGATGTGCGATGTGTCATTCCCACAGGAATATCCTCCTCAGAAACCGTGTTCACGTGAAGGCATGTCTTCATCGAGAATAGTACTTATTCCCATCCTGTGCCATCCCTCAGCCCTACCCATTCCACAAAAATAAACACATACTATGAACACTGAGGTTGTCTGGCAACATAAACCTCTCCTCCCCATCCTGAATGGAATCCCCCAGACCTTATACACACATGTGCACATACATGTACACACAAGTACACACACAATCCATATTTCGGGCACTGACACTGCTCCCTTAATTTCCAAAGTGATATCCAAGGTAAGAGGCTAGAGGTTCCAAGAAACACAAGATGAAACCTCACAGAAGAGCCCCTGAGGAAAGTGTCTTATGCCTAGAGGGGCACGAAGATACCCAGAAAGATGAGCTTCTCGGGCTTAGAACAAAAGGAGCAGTAGATCGTACCAGAAACCGAAAAGCCAGGATGACCGTCTCGGCAGGGCAGACCAAAAAAGCAAAAAAAAAAAAAAATAAAAAGACAGGACAAATGGGATTTTCACAGATTAAGTGCCTTGGCCACAAGAGGAAAATAAGCAGACCCATTCGAGCTCCATCCCCTCTTGTCATGGATTACCGCTGCTTTGGCAAGTTTTTATGCCTCAAGATAAACCAGAAGGCCAGGCTGCCAAAGATGAATTACAAAGCATAGCTCTCCACTCAAGTGGCATTTGATAATGCCAAACAGTGGGGGGGGCAATAAAGTCACCGCTTCTGTAAATCAAATGAACCCTATCCTAAACATGTAGAACCCTGCTCTGACACTCTCGCCCAAAGAGGGAGAGGGCAGGAAGGAAAATGGGCAATGAAACTCCAGGAATAGGTAATCATTTCATTCTCTCTGTACTTACTGTAACCTCGAGTGTCGAGTGGCTAAGGCAGCGTTATTTCTCATGGAGGAGGACGCTGCGGAGAGAAAACGAGCATGACTTGTGAAAATTCTGATTCATGAAATTTCATTTTTAAAGAACTGGCAGTTTAGTCGTATTTAAATATGTAACAGCCTCTGGAACATATGCAAAACCAATATGGGGTTCCCTGGTGGGCAGTCCTTATGGAGCTGGGATAGTGAGTAACTAACGACTATTGGTAATTAACATACCAGCATCGGGAGGTGCCGTGCTCCTGGAATTTATGCCTTCCACATTTGTCGAGGATCAACAATGCATGAGAAACTGTCTGCTTGCTGTCGATTGCCCAAAATGAGGCTTGTGTTCCTAAGTAGTATTTATTTGCTTAACAAACTTGTCGTTCCAAAGGAATACGAAGTTGGCCCAACTCTAAATTATCCCATATGCCACATTGGCAGGTACAAACTAATGAGGTTTGAGTGTGTCAGAAGCCAAGGTAACATGTACATATTCTGTGGCTGGAAACCCAGCCTCTTTGTGTTGAGAAATTCAGAGCTGTGTTTGTTAAAAGCACATGGTAAGTCAGACAGATTTGAGTGTGAACGCCAGTTCTCTGTTACCGTGAGCAATTAAGTTTTGTCTATGCATCCGCTTCTTCATCCATAGGATCTGGGCTGTAGCTGCAAGGCAGGTTTGTAGTGAGTAGAAGCGGTTTAGTGTATAAAGCACTGGGCAGGGTCCTGGGTGAATGGCACGGATTCATGCTGTTTTTTCCCCCTTCTGTTAAAGATTTTCATATTCTCCTGTACAGCGCCTGAGATAAGTGGGTTCAAATATACTTGTTAGCTTGTCCACTTACTCCCTATCTGAGCTCCACAAAGCCACTCAGTCTGAGTTTTTGTTTCCTTATCTTCAAAGCGTGGCTGCTGGTAACTCTATCTCATGGTTCCCATTGAGCATTACAAGGGATGGCCTGCGCTGTTGCACGCATTCAGACCCTGATGCCTCCGGCCCTCCATTTTCCTGGGTTGTCATAATTCCAAATAGGTTAAAATGGGTATGAATGCATTTAACACACTCAAAGATGCTTGAAAAATATGGTGCACAACTCAGGATTTGTGATCACGTGGCTTTATCAACTTAGCAATCTGAGTATTTTTCCTCAAGTATGGAAGAGAGAAGAAGGCAATCATATTGTCGGAGCCAAGTAATTAATAGGGACCATTTATAGTGGGAACAGGTATTATAGGAATGGAGGAGGGAATGATTTCACAACTTAGGGAAACCACTGCTGCTTTATGTTTAAAAGCTCTTTGTGTGTGTGTGTGTGTGTGTGTGTGTGTGTGTGTGTGTTTGTGTGTGTGTTTATTTTTTTATTTTTATTTTATCAAAAGCTGTTCTCTATTGTTCAGTATATTTCAGTAAAAAGTTTAGTATATTGTTCAGTAAAAAGTTCAGTATATTGTTCAGTAAAAAGTGGCTTAATAGAACCATCTTTTTACAGAACAAAAGAGGAAGGGAAACAATAGCAATTGGATCCTGAGCTTTAAACTGAACTTTCTCAGTTGCCCCAGACTGTAGAGAGCTCAGTGACTCGGAGAGCTGTTAAGAGCATGGTCTGTGAAGCCATCAGTTCTGAGGTAAAATTCCAGGTCTGCCGCCTACTCTCTGTGTGATCTTAGGCAGCATGACCTTGGACGAATCCCTTTACCTGGATGAGACTGGGTTTCCTCATGTGTGAAAAAGAATAAGTTATACTTAGCCAAAAGGGTTGCTACAAAGATTAAATGAGATCCAGTCTTTAAGACTAATGGTACTATGCCTAACATCAAAGTAAAGTCGCCCTATTTATGTATCACATACGGAGCAGCAGAACTGAAAGCACCAGATTGTAACTCTAGGCGACTGCGAGCTACCACCAACCTACCTTAGAGGAAATAAGAAGCTTCCATCAAACTTAAAATGCCACCGCCATACCATTCAGGGAATCGTTATACTTAAGCATTACTCCCCTATCCCCATCCTCACCCTCTCTTTTCTCCAAGTGCTTACAGCTGAATGTGACCGTCTACTTCTTTTTTTTTTTTAAAGATTACTTCTTTTTTAAAGTAAGTAAATATATCCTATCTCAAATTGATGTATTTTTCAGCCATGTCAATTTTTCCCAGGTAGCAGGGATAAAGGGGATGTTCTTGGCTAACAAGAAGATTGACAACCAAGTGAAGACTTTCATCACATACAACAAAGGGAGAGATTGGCGTTTGCTGCAGGCGCCGGACACGGATCTAAGGGGGGACCCTGTGCACTGCTCACTGGTAGGTTTTCACATTGGAGAAGAATGTTCCGCACAGTGGAGGGCTGGAAGTGGATGTTAAATAAGCAGATGAAGATGGCTCCAGGGCTCCAGGGCTGGGTGTGAAGGCAGGGTGTGTGGAAAAGAGTCACTGTGCTGATTTTTGTGTGGGCCCATGAGGTGAGAGGACATGAATGGGTCCCTTGCTGACATCAAGGATTCTGAGTTGTGACCAAAGTCTGTGGAGGACCTCAGATTACAGTGTTAGGGAGAATGTTTCCACGTATGGTGGGGATAGACACCCTTACTTTCCCATGAATGGCTGGTTATATAGCCAATGATGCATAAAGTCAGCTATAGAATTGATGAACTAAAGGTTTTTTGTAGGTGTGTTTTCCAGCAAAGGTGTTTAGTCATATTTTGAGGGGACTTTATGCCTCAAACTGTGGTAAGAACCACTGGTTTAAACCCTCATTGGTACCCTTTGTAGTACGTTAGGTTCATCTGTGTCTCATTCCATAAAGCTGCAGTTGGTAAACTATATGGCCTGTTGGGCCAATATGGCCCACTACTTGTTTTTCTAAATAAACCTTTACTAGAACTCAGTCATGATTAGTTACAGACTGACTTTTGCTTTTGCTCTATATGGCAGAATGGAGTATTCACGGCAGGGACTGTATGATGTATAGAGCCTACAGTTTTTATTATCTGCCCCTTAAAAAAAAAGAGGTTTACTGCTCTAAAGTATGGGTTTCTTTTAGTTGTCTAACATTTGGACACTGAGTAGACAGATCAACCTCATATATAGATATAGATATAGATATAGATATAGAT
>RCUC01083027.1:0-60928 GCA_003697995.1 Taxidea taxus jeffersonii
CCCCCCCCCACACTGTACTTCTTCATCTGAATGTTTATCTGTATCCTTTATCACATCCTTTAGCAAATGTAAATATAAGTAAGTTTCCCCATGAGTTCTGTGAGCTGTTCCAGCAAATAATCAAATCCAAAGGGAAGAAGCTCATGGGAAACTCCAGTTTGCAGCCAGATTGGACAGATGTTGTTGGTGCCTACTATTTGCAATGGGCACCTGAAATAGGGTCCAGTGTTGTGGAACTGAGCCCTTCAACTATGGGATCTGACACCGTGTCCACATAGTTGGGCTCAAATCCCCTTAAACTGTAGGTCTCCCAGCCGGCATCACTGAGAATTGCCTGATGTGGAGAAAAACCTCTTACGTTTGGTGACCAGAAAGGAAGTGCTTTGTGTGAGTCCTAAAGGAGAAACACCAGGAAGACAAAGGAGGACTGATTTCTCCAGTTCACTGTGTTTCTCTCCCAGGGCTCTTCGCATTTGGAGGGTCTTCCAAAAGACAACTTCACTCTTGATGAAGCTTTAACCTTGCTACTCTTTTCTGCCAACAGAACATAAAAAGGCAATCTCTTTCTACGTGTGTGTGTATTGTCTCCCGGTCATGCACGTTGCCATCGCGATTCCCTCCAGTTCTGGCATGATTCTGTTTTGAGGCCTCTCCATCAGAACACCCCGGGAACACCGCGGAGGACCCGCTCATGACGCGACCATGGCTAGATGGCATTGTAGGTCCTTAAAAGATAACCAAAGTGTATGTAACTTCGTTTCCCATGAAGTGGAAAGCAAATGGGTTTATTTTGTTGTTAAGTTGCTCCATCAAAACTATAAGCGACACCTTATAAATCAGTCTAGGAAGAGAACCTCCAGGCCCCTTTGAGCCGTCAGTACCATTCATCCCGGAGCCAAGACAAGACTCTGGCTTGCACCGCCCACTTCCACGAAGTTCTGTTTATGGCTTTTTTATCCCCCACCATTTCAGAGTTTTCCGTAAGGGCCCAGATTCAGACTTCTCCCGCAGAGGAGGTTGACTTCAGGCGGGTCCACGCTCCCCTGGGGACCCGGGCTTGCCGGGCGGGGGCGAGGCTCCACGCGGAGGGCGTGTCCTAGAGCCGGACCCTGTGCGCCCCCGGCCCGGCGGGCACTCGTGCTTAAAAGAAGCACCCGCGTGCACAACGACGCTTCTCAAACTTGCGCGTAAGGGCACCTCCTTGCAGGGCGCCACCCTGAGGGTCTCCCTCACTCCCGCGAAATTTATTTTAGAGTCACGTTATTTTAAGAACGAGTGTAAATATTACATCTACCTCCACCGTTTATCCTTAGTCGTTTCCAAATAAAAATAAAGGTTCACATTGCCCCTCCTCCATGCACGCTGCAAGGCCACGCCAGCACCTCCCTCCCCATCCGGGCCTCACCGGTGGGCTTCCGAACCCGAGGAGCCGGGGGGCAGGAAATCTAAAGCTTTGCTCAGCCCGAGGGGCGGGGCCGAGGCAGGGCCTCCCGGCGCCCCGCCCCCGGCGCCCCGCCCCCTCCCTCCTGACGCCGGCGTCCCCGGGGAGGGCGCGCGCGGAGGTTCCCGAGAGGCCGCCGGCAGGTCCCAGTCCTGCGAGGGCGAGAGGAAAGCTCCGGCGCGCGGGGCCCCGGGACCCTGACACTCCTCTGCGGACAGCCGCCCAGGCGCCCTCGCGCCCCGGCCAGGGCCGCCTCTGCCGTGGGGGCTCCCCTTGGCGTGCTGGTTCCGAAAGGCAGCCGGACCGCGGGGCTCCTTCGCTGGGACCCGGGGGAGGCGGCCATCGCGGCGAAGCCCGCCCCCTCCTCGACTTGCTGGCTTCCCCGGACCGGAGAATCGCTGCCTTCTCTCTGCGAGGGAACGTGCCTACTCGCCACGGACCCATCCCACGCTCTTGAGTCAGCTGTGACTGAGAGTTCAGTTTGCTTTCCAAAACTAGGAGATGGAAGAGAAAGGAGAGTCCAGATTTTCTATATTTGCCTCTGGAGAAGGCAAGAATCAGAGATCTGGCCCCTGGGATTGATTTTAAGTGTCCCTCCAAGTATGGGGTGTAGCTTTGTGGAAACCCTTGAGGAAGACTCTGGTCTTGTGATTGGGGTCACACAGCATAGGTGAGAGGTTTTATTTTTGGTTTTGGTTTTTCCGTCAGGAGCTAGGGGAAGACGGCGTCTAGTGAGGGTCTGCCACAGAAGAAGATCTCAGCCAATGTGGAGATGGTACCCACTCTTTTATTCAGCTACCCTTTCCTTTAAAAAAAAAAAAGAATCAAGTATAATTAACATCCAGTGTTGTATTACTTTCAGGCGCACAGTCTACGAATTCACCTGTTCTGTACATTACTAAATGCTCATCAAGGTAAGTGTACTCTTAATCCCTTTATCTATTTCACCCATACCTCCTCCTGCATCCCCTCTGGAACCGGGAGTTTTTCCTCTGTATTTAAGAGCCATGCTCCTTTTTTTTTTGGTCTTGGTTTGTTTTATTTCTTAGATTCCGCATACAAGTGAAATCCTATGGTATTTGTCCTTTTCTGTCTCCTTTATTTCACTTAACATTATACCCTCTAGGTACATACATGCTGTTGCAAATGGCAAAATCTCATTTTTTGTGGCTGAGTATTATTCCATTGTATAGATATACCACATCTTTATCCATTCATCCATGGACACTTTGGTCGCTTCCATTATCTTAGCTATTGTAAATAATGCTGCAAAAGCATAGGGATGCATATAACTTTTGGAATTAGTGTTTCTGTTTTTTTCCTTTGGGTAAATACCCAGTAGTGAGATCACTGGATCATATGGTAATTCTATTTTTAAGTTTTTGGTTTTTGAGGAACTTCCAAACTGTTTTCTACAATGGCTGCACCAGTTTGCATTCCCACCAACAGTGTGCAAGGGTTGCTTTTCTTCCACATCTTTGCTGACACTTGTTTTTTCTTGTCTTTTTTTATTCTAGCCATTGTGACAGGTGTAAGGTGATAGCTAAGTGTGGTTTTGATTTTCATTTCCCTGATGATGTTGAGCATCTTTTCATGTGTCTTTTGACCATCTGTACATCTTCTTTGGAAAAATGTCTATTCAGCTCCTCTGCCCATTTTTAAAATCAGAATTTTTTTTTCTTGGTGTATGAGTTCTTTATGTATTTTTTTTTTTTTTTTTTTTATTTGACAGAGGGAGAGAGAGATCACAAGTAGGCAGAGAGGCAGGCAGAGAGAGAGAGGGGAAGCAGGCTTGCCGCTGAGCGGAGAGCCTGATGCGGGGCTCGATCCCAGGACCCTGAGATCATGACCTGAGCCGAAGGCAGAGGCTTAACCCACTGAGCCACCCAGGTGCCCCTTTATGTATTTTTGATATTGACTCTTTATCAGGCATATCACTTGCAAATATTTCTCCCATTCAGTAGGTTACCTTTTTGTTTTGTTGATGGTTTCCTTTGTTATGTGAAAGCTTTTTATTTTGGTGTATTCCCAGTAGTTTATGTTTGCTTTTGTTTCCCTTGCCTGAGAAGATATAACTAGAAAAATGTTTCTACAACTGACAGCAAAGAAATGACTGTCTATGCCTTTTTCTAGGAGTTTTATGGATTCACATCTCACATTTATGTCTTTAATCCATTTTTACTTCATTTTTGTGTGTAGTATAAGAAAGTGGGCCAGTTTCATTCTTTTACACATAGCTGTCCAGTTATCCCAACACCATTTGTTGAACAGACTGTCTTTTTCCTATGATATATTCTTGCCTCTTTTGTCATGGATTAATAGGCCATATGAGTGTGGGTTTACTTCTGGGTTCTCTATTGTGTTCCATTGTTCTAGTATTTATTTTGTGCTGTTTTTATACTGTTTTTATTATGGTAGCTTTGTAGTTTATTTTGAAATCTGGGGTTGTGATACCTTTGGCTTTGTTCTTTCTCAGATTGCTTTGGCTATTCAGGGTCTTTGTTGTTCCATACAAATTTTGGTATTATTTTCTCTGGTTCTGTAAAAAATGCTATTGGTATTTTGATAGAGTTTCATTAAATCTGTACGTTGCTTTGGGTACTGTGGACATTTTAACAATATTTGTTCTCCTAATCCATTCATTTGTGTCATCTTCAGTTTCTTTCATCAATATTTTACAGTTTTGGGGGTGTAAGTCTTTCACCTCATTGATTGAGTTTATTCCTAGATATTTGGTTCTTTTTTGGGGAAATCGTAAGTGGGATTGTTTTCTTAATTTCTTCTGTTACTTTCTGTTGTATTAGTGTATAGAAATACAACAGATTTTTATATATTAGTTTGTGTCCTGTAACTGAACTTATCAGTTCTAGAAGTTTTTTGGTGGAGTCTTTAAGGTTTTTGATATACAGCGTCATGTCATCTGCAGATAGTGAGTTTTACTTATTTCTTACCAACTTATTACCATTTATTTCTTTTTCTTGTCTGATTGCTACAGCTAGGATGTTCAGTATTATGTTGAATAAAGGTGGCAAGAGTAGACATCCTTGTCTTTTTCCTGATCTTAGAGGAAAAGCTCTCTCCTTTTCACACCAATCCCTATTCTTTAATAACAAACACAAAAAAGGTTACACTTACTTGATTTTGAACTTGGAGAAAATGTCAGATAAAAATGATGTGCACATTTATCTAGGCAGTCACCTGGATGTGGAATCTTTAGATTTCCCTTAACTAATGTTTGAATAGAAATCTCAATCTTATGGACACCTGGATAGCACTTGGGCAATGAGACACTTGGTACAGGTATTTCTGAGGACACAATAACAGCAAAAACAGTAACATAACATTTATTGAGCAATATTTACTATGTGCTATGTGTGATTCTAAGTGAATTACATATACTATGTAATATAAAATGGTATTCTGAATACTTTCATCCATTGGTACTTAGTTTTGACAAGCATAGGAAAGAGCTGCTGTCATTAGAGCTGCTATCATTCAGTTCCAGGAAAACTGAAATAGTTTTTCAGGTAGGTAGGAGTCCCCATTCTCCAGGTGCTATGAATACAGGCTGCCAACAGCTCACAGCTGTACTTTCTCTCTAGAATTCCCTGTTGATGGAAGCTGCCCTGCCAAGAAATGCCCAGGAGGTTATACCCCAAGACTCCTAGGTGTGGCCTGTGGCTAAAAGATGACAGATCGTAGGGTACCATCCCTTCTGCCTTAAAGGAGGAGCCCTTTGGCCATGTCATTGGCAGCCCTTTTGCCATGTGCTAGGCAGCTCCCTGTGGATCAGGCTGGGGTGGACTGCAGTTAGACCCACATCTTTCGCTTGCTTTTCCCTTTTCCTTATCCTGCTTGCCCTACTTACAGTTTTTACCTAAGAACTGCATATCATTTGCAAAAGAATCGTCATCTCAGGCTCTGTTTCTGTGAAACCCAGTCTAACACAACTACTCTGCTACCCTGAATTGTGAAATTCTCAAAGTTTTATTCTTTATTCACTAGGGATATATTTTTCTCTGGAAAGGCGGACAATCCACTGGTTTCAAACATGTATCAGATGACTTTCTCTTGATTAACATAATGAAATATATTATGTAAGCTTTGCTGCTAAAATGGTGCTTTATTTGTGTAAAGGAAATGATAGAATGACTTCCCTGAGATGCTGTTTGGAAGAATGCTTATTCCTATCAGGGATGCAGATAGCCAGAGTGGGTGATAGATAAATGTTTGTTCATTGGTTTCTTGATTGAAGAAATGGATTATGAGAAGGAAACATGTTAATAGTATTTTTAACAGCTCTGTAGAAGTATAGTTGACATAATGAAAGTGTACATTCGGTAAGTTGATCCATTATATACCCATACGCCATCATCACAGTCAAAATAATGAAACTATCCATTAGTCCCCAAAGTTTCCTCAGCCCTTTTATAATACCTCCTATCCTGCCCCCAGAAAATCACTGATTTGCTTTTGTTATAGTAATATAAGGTTGACAAAGACCTTGGATGTCTTGCAATTTGGGTCACCGAGTTGTTGAGCATACCCAGGCATGAGGCATATGAAGATTTCCATGGAATAACTCTATGAGGGAAGTTGAAATAACTGGAACTGGGTGCCATCTGCTCAGGGGAAAGGAAATAGGTACAAAGTACAAAGCTGGACTCTGATGACAACTTTGGCATCCAAGACACATACTCCAAAGTGTGAGGCAAAGGCAGTTGAGGTTCTGGCAAACTTTGGGATTGGGCCAGTCTGGGATTTTGTTACAGGTTAAAGGAGGCCTTGGGAGAGGGATCCTTGTAATGCACAACCCAAATAAAACATATAAATAAAACTCACCACCAAAGCCTGGAATTCCAAGGATGGCACTAGAAAGGGAAACTCCTGGTAGGTGAGGCAGGTGATTTTTGTCCTTCAAGTTATCATCCTCTTGATTTTCTTCTTGATCACTCCAGACTATTGGAGACACGCTTTCCCATTGTAACCTTTCAGCCCAGTTTGCTACCTTGTGGTGTAGTTAAATGTGGTTAGAATATTGGAGGCCCTACTGAAGAATCTGGCAAAAGCAACGCAGAGAGAACACAATGAGAGCAATTGTTTTAGATGATCTGGCGTTCAAAACATAGTTCTGTCATCTTTGCTTTATATTCCTGCTCTGCTTCTATACCGTCTCCCATGCCTAGAAATCTCCATCGGTTCTTTGAAATCCAAGCCAGGCCCAGTTCATAGGTATCTTTCTCCTCTCATTTTTCCACTACTTTGTGGAGGATTCTTAGGGCGCAACAACTGATGCTTAGCTTCATCTGGCCCTTGACCTCATGGTCTAGATCTTTTCTGCCCAATAGAAATATAACACAATCCACAAATGGGAGCCACTTCAATAATTTTAAATTTTCTAGTAGACACACTTAAAATGGGAGAAAAGAAGTAGGTGAAATTATTTTTAATAATGTATTTTCAGTCCCGTATCTCTAAAATGTGATTCTTTCAACAGGTAATCTAAATACAAATTATTGATGATATATTTTACATTCTGTTATACTAAGTCTTTGAAACCCAGTGGGTGTTTTACATTTATAGCACACCTCAATTTGGACCAGCCCGATTTACATTCTGGACAGTGCCAGTCTAGATATAGCATCATGGCCTGCATCCAAAATTAATTAAGTGTTCTGGGGAATAGAGGAGGAAGATGAGTTTTATTTTGGACACACTGAGTTTGGAGTAAGCATTCCTGTGGACCGTAACAGTAGGCTTTTGGAAATGCAGTTCTGGAGCAGCAAGACAGAGAATATTTTCCAACTTAATTTTTCAGAGCAATGTATAATGCCTTCACAGTAAATTACTCATTTCACCTTGTTTTTTGAATCCATACCTTAGAGTTCTTTCCCAGATCCTAACTTGTGCATGAACCTGTATATCTTCTACTCTAGTCAGTTTATCTCCACGTTAGTTTTCTTACATGTTTACTCTGACTTATATATTTTCTTCTACATATTTTTATTATCTCCCCTTTGGGTACATTGAAGAGAGTTGAGCAGAAGAGTGGGCACTGCTTTACTTGAACATAAAGAATCATTCCACTAATGAACTAGTGTTCAGCATGAGAAGTCATTCTAAATATAATTTGCTTAGTATTTTTTAATCTGCATTTTAATAATTATCTAGTTTTAAGAGTAGCCAAAATCTGTAATATCTTAATTTTTTTCTAATATAAGAGTGATGGAGAGTAATGATATCTCCTTCAGAAAAGTGTGTTGTTTTTGTTTTTGTTTTTAATTTTGTTTTTACAGTGGCAAATTCAGTGTTTCAAGGATATGGGGAAATGGACACTTTCATCCATTGTTGGTGGGAATGTAAATTTTTCCAAGGATTATGGAAGGCAGCTTGACAATGTATATTAAAATTCGAAATGTGCATACCTTTGTTTCTGAAACTCTAGTTTTAGAAATTTACTCCAGAGAGTAATTGGATAAGTGCACAAATTTGTATGTGCAGGAATGTTGATCCTATTATAGTTAATAATTTTTAAAAGAAACAACATATTTCAACAACTATTGGGTGCCTACCTATGCTAGGCATTGTAGTAGGTACGGGGCTATAAGAATTAATCAGATATAGGGGCGCCTGGGTGGCTCAGTTGGTTAAAGCCTCTGCTTTCGGCTCAGGTCATGATCCCAGGGTCCTGGGATCGAGCCCCACATCGGGCTTTCTTCTCCGAGGAGAGCCTGCTTTCTCCTCTCTCTCCCTGCCTACTTGTAATCTCTGTCTGTCAAATAAATAAATAAAATCTTAAAAAAAAAAAAAAGAATCAGATATAGTTGGTCCCTGTCTTCATGTAGTTTATGGTATAGGAAAGAAGACAGACAATTAAACATTCATTAGCATTAGCATTGCAGAGCTAATGGTATAGACTGTGGTTGAAGTGCATGCAAAGGGAGCTGAACGCAGACTTGATGAGGCCGTGAATAATGGTAAGTAGAATTTTGCTAGATTTTCACTTTTAATGTAAACATATTACTTATATAATCAGAAAGAAGTATAGCTTTTTAAAAATTTGAAATAAAATGAAATAATACAAGCTGGGTGTAGGAAATTTGGCAGTTACAGAAAGATTATAAAGAAGAAAATAAAAATGACTAAAAATTCTATCTTCAAGATGACAGATGGTCAGTTGTAACAATTTGGTATATTTCCCGCCATTCTTTATATGCATGTGAATGTACTGGCTCTTTTCACAATGATACATGTTTCATAGATCTGTTTGAAGGTTTAAAATATTTAATATTAAAAATAATTTGAGCTTACTAACATATATTCTATCACAGAGTGAAATTTATTTCTGAAAATTACAGTTTATTATGCTTTCAGAGCTAAATTCCTATGTGTATTTGGGGAAATATATTGACATCAAATAAAACAATTCACTTTTCTCTGTTTTTTAAAAAAATTTGGTGCAATTAAATTATTACATGTTAATCATATCAATAATTTTTTTCTGGTTTCTGGTATTCATTTGAGATTATAGGGTTAAACTGGTTAAAAGTTCATTTTTCATGGGCTCGTGTGAATAATATTATGAGATCTTATTAGAACAGTGCTAGCCAAGAGGAGTGTTAATTTGCTTCACATTGTACAATGTAGATCCTAATGTAGTTCCTAATGTCGGCAGGAGGCATAGTGGATTTTGGTGGACTATGGTGCTGCTGTCACTGATTCCTTTTTTAAAAATAGCTGCTAAAAACCAGGAGAATTAAGTCAGCAAATTCTGTATGTCATTCATAGTATGTTAAATAACCAGGAGAGTTTCCTCCTTATATAGGAAGCCTAAAAATATAAACTGCTTTTCTGAGTTAATACATGGAAAATGCTTGGAATAAGGCTTGAAACATACTAAGTGCTCAATAAATTACTATTATAATTACTACTACTGTTAATAAGAGTAAACAAGCTATCAGAATAAGTCTAGGAGTATTTTAGATCTATATTCAGATTCTCATCATTGGGTATGGGACGTGAAGAGTAAATTGATATCAAGATGTTGCAAGGCAGTCATACTGTTTCATGTTAATGCCTAAGACCTGGAATAAAATGTTAAAGAAACATATTCTGTTGGGATAAATGAATTCAACTGAACTGAGTTGCATTTCACTGTATAGCACAATCCTTAGTTTGTAACACTATTTTGGAATTGAATTCCCTAGGCAAAAAGGACTGTTGATGCTCTTGAATAGGCTCATGGAGTCTTTTGGTGACTGTGATCTTATTTAACTGAGTTGACATGAGATTCAACTACATTCAGAGGGTGACTCAAGTAGCTTTTCATCATCCAAGCAATTCTCAATTTGCTGTGATGGTTTTATTGTCTTTGTTATAATCAAAGGTGTCTATCTATAATATCAGTGAATTCCATACTTAGTACTTCAATTCTTTTAAGTAAATCTGCTTTAAAGGTTATTTCAACAAAGTTTATGTGTAAAGTTAAAATTACATAAACATAACATGTTCCCTAGACTATAGATCCTGTCCATATTTTTGGGAGAAATTGTGTCTGTGGGGCCAGGTAGAATGCATTCAATGTAAATACACTTTGTTTTACTGAGAAAAGATTGTGTGTGTTTTTTTAATTTTTATTTTAACTTTAAAAAAAAAAGATTATTTATTTATTTATTTGACAGACAGAGATCACAAGTAGGCAGAGAGTCAGGCAGAGAGAGAGGGGGAAGCATTTTTCCCGCCGAGCAGAGAGCCCAATGCGGGGCTCGATCCCAGGACCCTGGGATCATGACCTGAGCTGAAGGCAGAGGCTTAACCCACTGAGCCACCCAGGCGCCCCTGAGAAAAGATTTTTAAAAAGTTGAAAACACTGTTGTTCATTCAACTTAAAGAAACAAAAATCTCAGAGAGGTGAAGAAATAGATTTTTTTCCTGATATATGATTATTCCAATGTATAAACAGATTATTCTAATGTTATCCATATGCTTTTCTATCATTTTAAGCAAATGCAGGTTAACACTACAAAAGCATAATGCCAGATTATTTTTCTTATATTTTTACTCTTCTAATCCTTGTCTTAATTTTAGGGTTGTGCAAAACAAAATGGGATTGAATAAAGAGTGTTGGAATATTTATATTTTGTTTTGGTTTGGTGAAGTTGTTCTTTTCTTTCATTTATTTTATCCATTGATTAAAGAAATATTTATCATTAGGGTGCTACTGTGTGTTACATTTGAGGTCTATATTGGAAATAATTGATTTTGAGTATAAATAAATTTAAGCCTATTAAAATGTTTTCTGTAATTTTAATTTACTAATCTTTGAACAAACTTTAGTGATCTGTTACATAGGTATGGATTTCTGCTTCTAAGAGATTAGGTGGACCTTCTCTGCTTCTATTAAAATTTTAATATACTTAGGTAAATTGGATTTACATTTGTCATTTTTTAGTCTTTAGAGGATGTTTTGTAAACCAGCTATAAAGTAAAAAGAGGTATTGATTTTTAGACATTTTAAGATATGAAGCATTTCAGAGTATCCTAAAAAATAAAGTGCTGTATTATAAGTATTCATCATCTTTGGCATCAGATGGTTCTAAAAGTCAATATTTTCTGTGCTTGTCAAATTAGCTTGAATCTACCTATGCCATTTTAGCCTGGGAAGTTCTAACCCTAGTAAATATCATAGCCATGGAAGCTCTTGTTACTAAGAGCTGAAATTCTCATGTGGGCACAGAGAGTCCTCAACAGTGAATTTATAACTTGGATAAAGTAGTATAAACAAACATGATGGAAGTTTAATTTATCTTTCTCATGGAACCTATTTTAAGTGGAGAAATATGTTCCTGAAGGTATAAAAATAGTCTCTATATTTACTCCACTCTATGAATCATAGACCTACTATGAAGTATATAGTTTCTTGAATATGCATAAAGCAGTCAGGATGGCATTAAATTACCGAGCACTTGTAATGTACTGGCAGACATCACCAGAAAAGGTTTTCCAGGTTAGGAAGAAGTGCTGGGGGGATGAGATTCTGATGGTGGGTGGCTTGTAGGGTCAAGAGCTGAGGGCAGTGTATCTTATGAACTAAGTAGCACACTAGCTCCTCATCATTGCTGCCCACGAACCCCCTGTGGGCTTTTTTTTTTTTTTTTTGCCTACTAACAAAGTTATTTATTAATAGTTAATTTAATCTCTCTGCTTTTCTAAATCAAAAATATATCTTACTGTCAATCAGCACTTTGGTTCATGCTGAGTTGCCATGATTCCAGCCAGTGCAAATAAAAGTGATATTATTCTGGGCAGCTTTATTACAGGGAATTTGTGATCTCATTAGATTGTTGGAAATACTCAAAGTTCAAAAATCCGTACTCACTCCTAGACCCCTTTTAATTCTTTAACTAGCTCTGGAAGTGACACATTGGAAATCCCTGTTCTGGCTGTTGTCAGCAAGACACTGGTAGGGATAAGTAGTTTGTATGGAATCAGATAGGAGTAATTCGGGGAATAAAAGGATTATAAACCAGAGAATACCCTGTCTACATTGTCCTAAAGGTAGATGTGTACCTGAATGCTGCGTGCATTTTAGGTAAGGAGGAAGCCCCGAGGTGAACATAACTACATTCCTTAGGCTTTAACCACCTTCCTACGAAGTGCTAGCCTCCAGCTTCCATTTGCTTCATCCCAGCCACCCACCCCCAGTGCTGATCTACATCCATGATGCAGCGGCTAGGAGGAGAAATGGGTTGATGGTCTGTAGTGTACTCTGGGGTCTGCAGCTGGGTGCGTTGCGATGGGGCCACCTCACAGAGCAACCTTCAGAGAGCTACCCCAGCCCGATACCGGGGAGATTTCAGTTTGGGCAACTTGCACATGCAAATTGCACAGGTGAATAGTAATAATGGGTTACTGGGGATATGTTTTTTTTTTTTTTATATTTTGTTTATTTATCTGAGAGAGAGAGTGAGAGCATGAGAGGGGAGAAGGTCAGAGGGAGAAGCAGACTCCCCATGGAGCTGGGAGCCCGATGCAGGACTCAATCCCGGGACTCTGAGACCACATCCTGAGCCAAAGGCAGTCGCCTAACCACCTGAGCCACCCAGGCGCCCTGGGGATATGTTTTTATTTTTGGTTTGAGTCACCTGGAAGTGAGACCCACTAATTCCGAGTTACTGAGTGTAAGCCCTGAGTTTACCTGAAGCTAAAAAGATTTTAAACTTTTTATTTTGATAGTTTTAGATTTACAGAAGAGTTTTAAAGATACTACTGACAGTTCCTATATACTCTGTACCCAGCTTCTCCTATGTCATCATGCTACAAAACTAATAGGGGCACCTGGTTGGCTCAGTTGTTAAGTGTCTGCCTTCGGCTCAGGTCATGAACCCACTGTCCCGGGATCGAGCCCCTCATCAGGCTCCATCCCAGGGTCCCGGGGTCAAGCCCCGTCCCATCCCAGGGTCCTGGGGTCGAGCCCCACACCTGGCTCCCTGCTCCGCAGGAAGCCTGCTTCTCCCTCTCCCACTCCACCTGCTTATGTTCCCTCTCTCGCTGTCTCTGTCAAATAAATAAATAAAAGCTTAAGAAAAACCGGAGAAATTGAGATTAGTTCAACAAATGCGATCAACTGCAGACTAGGTTTCCTTGGTATTTCCACCAAATACTTTTTTTCTCCCCTGTTCCACAGTTCAGGTAAAGATACCACACTGCCTTTAGTTGTTGTGTCTCCTTAGTCTCCTTTAATCTGTGACAGCTCCTCAGGTTTTTTGGCTTTAATTACTTTTGAAGAGTATTGGTTAGATGTTTTGTAGTATGTTCATCAGTTTCGGTTTGTCTTTTTTTCACATGATAAGACTGAGGTTGTGGATTTGGGGTACAATGAGATCAATAGATCTTACTAATGGTGATCTTAACCTTGATCACTTGGCTTAGGTTGTGTGCTAGGTGTCTCTGCTGTGAAGTTACAAGTTTCCTCTTTGCATACTTTGTTCTTTGGAAGTAAGTTACTAAGTCTAGACCATTAGAGTTACTAATTCCAGTCTAGGGGATCTGGGATTCATCTCCTGGAAGGAATATTTAAGAAATTGAAGATATATGTTGAAAACACCACAGTTATTAATACTAGATGAGAGATATTATGAGTCAATGTGGATACCCTGTTCCTCTTTAAAGTTTCACTCACAAATTTTAGCATTCATCAGTGGATGTTGCCTGCAGCAATTATTACTTTGGTATTGTGAAAACAAATAATGGAAACCTTATTAAAGATGGAGTCCAGAAATCCTGAAGGGGAAGTTCTCACAGCCCTAAACAGGAGGAAACTTACTTTACATACCTCAGTATGAGGAAGGAAGCATTTCACCTTGTTCAGCAACGGGCCAGCCATTGGGAAACTGCCACACTCCTCAAATGAGAGCTGTTACCACCCTGAATTCTTTGAAACAGCCCCTCTCAACGTCTTTCCTCCTTAAAGGCAAACCCCTCTCTTCTGTTCTCTGGTCTTGCCTTTGGTTCTCCATAATTTGCTTGTCCTGCATTGTAATTCTCTGTTACTTTTGAATAAGTTTATTTTGCTGGTAAAATGACTGGCTCGTTTTTTGTTTGTTTGAAAGCCAGTAGTACTCTAATGATGATAATCTATTTTCCTCTTTCTTCCTATAATTATAGTTCTTCTGGAGGAAGAATTGCCTCTTTTCATTTGTTCATTCATTTGTATATTTATATCAGTATGGTCTCATGGATATTTATTGACTTATGGGTGTTTATTTTATTTTGGGGGGTACAATTAATTACCATCATTGTTTATTGTATTGCTTAAATGATCCCAGCTCTGGCCATCAGAAGCTCTTAAGAGTTGGTTCCTGTGTCAATCCCAGGAACCCATACTTCTTTGTTTTCTCATTCTCTTTTTATGCACTAACTTACTTTATGGTGCTATAAGATACTCCTCCTGGCTCTTATCTTGTATTTTTTATGTCCTAGCCCAAGAATCAGTATATTTTGAAGAATTGTGGATCCTTTGATTGGAGAACGGTATTTAGAAACCTAAATCTGGCCTCTTGGTGTTCTTGTTGCCACTAGAGAGTCATTTCTAGACCCCTTCAGTGTGTAGAGCTAGCAAATGTTTGTATGTGTACTAACCCATGTATCTATCTCTTTATATCTCCATCTGTATATATATATTAAAATAAACATTTGTTCACACTGGTATCTTTAACTTCAGCCTGTTACCACAGGGTTTATTCTGGCATTCCCATTAGCTTGTTTGTAATTTCTTTGTTTCACAGGTACAAACCTGGCAGTCATTGTCTACAATATATCTACTTATTTATTCAACTCTGGTATGTGTGGAAAATAGTTTAATAATTGCTGAGCTGGACCTATGTGAGATACATACTTACCAACTAGAGTCCAATATTTTGTATTTAGACTTCTGTCTTTAGCCAGATATATCAGAGCTCTATTATACAAAGTTATTTATCCATGAAATCATGGATCAGCAGGTGAGTGGATAAACTGATACCGCTATACAACTAGGCAATAAAAATAAAGAAACTGTTGACTCACATGAGACAAGGAGATCTTAAATGCATTTTGCTAAGTCAGACACAGAAAGCAATGTATTCTGTGATTCTATTTACATGGTATTGTGGGAGGCAAAACCATAGGGAAAGAAAACAAATCAGTGGTTGCCAGAATTGGGAGTTGGAGAATGGGTTACCTAGGAGTGGAATTGCTGGGTCATCTGATAATTCTGTCGCTTTTTAAGTAACTGCCAAACTGTTTTCCACAGCAGCCACACCTTTTTACATTCCTACCAGCATGCCCAGGGGTCCACTTTTTCAGTTTCTTCACATCCTTACCAAAACTTGTTGTTTTACCTTCTTTTCTTTTTTTAAATCACAGCCATCCTAGTAAGTCTGATATACTAACTCATTGTGGTTTTGATTTGCATTTCCCAAGTGACTAAAAATGTTAAGCATCTTTTTATGTACTTATTGGCTATTTTCATATCGTCTTTGGAGAAATATCTATTCAAATCATTTACCCATTTTTGAATTAGCTTGTTTGTCTTTTTGTTACTGAGTTATAGGAACTCTTTATGTTTTCTGGATATTAAACCCTGTCAGATATATGATTTGCAAACATTTTTACCCATTCTATGTGTTATCTTTTCATTTTCTTGATGATGTCCTTTGATAGAAAAAATTTAATTTTGATGAAGCCCAATTAATTTTTTTGCTGCTTGTGCTTTTGGTGTTCTATCTAATAATCCATTACCACACCCAAGGTTTACCCCTGTGTTTTCTGGTTTAATAGTGTTTAGGTCTTATATTTAGGTCATTGATCCCTTTTGAGTTAATCTTTGTATATGGTATGAGGTGGTATGAGCATATCTTTCTTTTTTAGACCTTTTGAAAATGCAAATCTTTTAAAAATTTAGTAGTTACTTTATAGTTTTTTCTTAAAGATAGAAGACAGATGCAATTTTTTAAAAAGATTTTTATTTATTTATTTGACAGAGCAAGAGAGTACAAGCAGGCAGAGCAGCAGAGGGAGAGGGAGAAGTAGGCTCCCCACTGAACAGGGAGCCTGATGTGGGGCTTGATCCCAGGACTCTGGGATCATGACCTGAGCCAAAGGTAGTTGCTTAAGCAACTGAGCCACCCAGGCACCCCAGACAGATGCAATATTAATGCATATTTTAAACCTAATATTTTGGAAAAGGGGAAAAAGGCAGGGTTGAATTTCTCACTGCTAATATCTTCCAACGAAAGACTCCCAGGCACCATTAGATTTAATTTTTTCTGGCTTGTGGTTTATCCTGATTACTTTGCTGAGAAAGTTAGGTTCTGATGTGTTCCTTACCAGTTTCATCAAAGAGGTGGGGGCCTAATACCATGGAATTTCATGAATGTTTGGGAAGACCATCTCCTCACCATCAATGTCTCCTTCTCCTTCCCTTCCATAAGAGAAGTTTTGCTCTATTAAGATCATACCAATTTCTCATGAACCCAGATAAGGAAGATTCTTTTTTAAAGATTCATTTATTTATTATTTTAGAGAAGGGAGCTGGGTAGAGAGAGAGAGAGAATCCCAGATTCCACATTGAACTTGAGGCCCAATGTGGGGCTCAGTCCCACAACCCTGAGATCATGACCTAAGCCAAAATCAAGAGTCAGAATGAGTCACCAGATGCCCCCCAAATAAGGGAGATTATAACTACCAAGATCTACCATATAAAAAAATGGCTAAACTTTGGAGAACATGTAAAAGCTACTCTAGTTTTGGTTATCGGAAACTTTGATGGGATCTGAGCTAATACAGAGCTTCATAATAATTTTCTTTTAGCCCTTCTCTAAACTATTATTTATCTATTTTCTCTCTTTCCTTCTTTCTTTCTTTCTCTCTTTCTTTCTTTAAGATTCACCTATATCTAAAGAAGAATAGGTCATTTCACAGTTTGCAAAATGAAGTACAGCTCCAGCTTTGGCAGACAAATGGTCTATCAAGAGTAAGCGACACAAAAATGTTCTACCTAGGTCTTAGCAATCCCTTAATGGGTTTGCTACCCTTATACCCTTACTTATACCCTTAATGGTATGCATAGGTTAACAAAACTTCAAATGCAAAAGGTATTTTACAAATTCAATATTGACCCAAAGAAATATGTAGTGGTTTGGGGTTTGCGCTTGGAACTCTGTAATGTAGTGATGATTTTCAAACTAATCTAATGGAGACTAAAACTGAAAATAGGATAAAGAATAAAGTTTATTATAAGCAAAATAACAAAACAATAAAAAAATGACTGGACCACTAGAACAGTCTATTTAGTTATCTAGAATAAGAAAAACCTTATGAAATACCTTAAATTTTGTGATAAAAATCTGAAGTTGACATTTATAATTTGAGGTGGTGCACAATCTTTTGAATATGACTACATTTTAAAATGGCTATATTTTTATAGTCCCCAGTAATGTAAATTCCATCATCTCAATGAGAAATATAAAACCAAAACAAAACGGGGCACCTGGGTGGCTCAGTTGGTTAAGCAGCTGCCTTTGGTTCAGATTATGATTCTTGGGTCCTGGGATCGAGCCCCACATCAGGCTCCTGGCTCAGACGAGAGTCTGCTTCTCTCTCTCCCTCTGCCTGTTGCTTTGCTTACTTGTGTTCTCTCTCTGTTAAATAAATAAATAAAACCTTTAAAGCAAAACAAAGTAAAAACCTACCTTTTGCAGCCCCTTCCCTGACCTTTCTTTTAGGGTATAGATACATAATATAGATTCTAACAGATAAATTTTCATGAAATTAATATAGGGGAAAAGATGGGACATAGGGCATCCATTTTGGTGCTGCAGGAATTGGCAAAAACCACATGATTCTTTGTTCAGATGTGATGGCTCCAATTTCCTGACTGGTGGGAGCAGTATGGTTCTGGGGTCTGTTTAACATCTTCATCAAGTTGTTCCTAGATGTTTGGCTTAGAAACTATTTCTCTAAACTTTCCAAAGATTCTGTAAACTATCTAACATCTATAGTAAATCCTTTCTTTCTTTTTTTTTTTAAGATTTTATTTATTTATTTGACAGAGAGAGAGATCACTTAAACCAATCAGAATGGATTCTGTTATCTGCAACTCAGAACTCTGTTTAGTATAAGATCCATTGTGCATGTGAGTCTTTCTTGGAAAAAGTTAAATGATGTTACATTAACAAAAAGTCTCATTTTATAAATCATGAATATTTAGAAATTTTTATGGAAGGTTACCTTCATTAAGCACCAGTTGATTCAATGAAGATTGATATTAATATTTATTCAAATTTACCCTTTTAAATGGAGAATAAAACAAAAAAATTAATGTATCCAAAACTAGTTTGTGATATTCATAGATTCTTCTTAGAGTGCAATATACAATATACATATATGGCCTATGTATATGTTTATAAACATTTTGATTTCTGATTGTGAAGGTATTACATCTTTCTTTTTGTAGTCCTAACAAAAATACTCTAATTTTTGTATTTGTTGACTTAGAGCAATTTTATGTATAGCTTAACAAGAAAAAAATTCTTAAGAAAGATGATGATTCCAATAAAACTGTAGATATTCACAAATGCTTTAAGTATATGCTCCGGAAGTATAAAATTAAATGTTTTAGCATGAGAAACCCTATTTAGTATTGGCATTCCTTCACATCACTCAAGCAGGCTACTGAGGAATCATTCTGGAGTTACTTTATAATACAAAAGTTGAGTACAGGCCCATGTGAATATTTTATAGTTTATTGTATGGGTGGATATTCTTAAATTTTAATGCTGCAAAAGAAATGGGTAGCCCTGGAATCCTTGTGTCAATGAGATAGAGAGGAGGCTGGTGATCCAATTAGTATAATGGGCATCTGGCAGCCAAATGATGCATTTCAAACCTGGCTGAGAATGACTGGCCCTCATCCACCCTCTCACAATATAAAGAGAAGACAGGATGTGGATCCTCCTCCTCTTTCTGTGCTGCTTTAAATGCAACTGAGTCTTGAAAACCAGACCTTTTCTGTTATACCACTTGTCATCCATATATTACTTCTCCATTCCACAGGACTTCTCTTTCCTTTTCCATCCCATACTTCTTCTTGGCTTCACTTTCATGATTCCATGGTGGTCCTGTCGACTGTTCTCCTATTCCTTAGTTCGTAGAAACCAACCATTCTCCTAAGGATATTTCGATGATGTGGCAGTTACTTCAGCAAGTTCTAATCATTTTTCCAGTCTACAGATTTAAGTAGTGGTTTTTCAGGTTGTTACCTGTTAACATAAACAATAGAAAGAAACACTAGAATAAACAATAGACTAGAAAGGAGCCTTCTATTTTTAAGCTTTTTAAAGCATTTTAAGCTTGTGATTTTCTTTCCAAAGACAGTGAAAAATGTAGCATGGTAAAATTTCCTCCTTGCATATTCTTCCTTTGGAACTAGGATCATAATTCTTTAAATAAACTTTGAACCTTATTTTAAAAATTTTCCCTGTTTGTTGGATACAGTCAAATATGTGTCTCTTGTGCTCCCGTGTGTCTTGCTGTATGTGCCAAAATACCAAGGCTTTGGCTGTTCTTACACCTGGGCCACTTCTCTGGATTGATTATCCATTGCAATTCTTGTAGTACACCTGATCTTCTCCCAGACCTATAGGTTTGCTTACTGTTTGTTATACAAGAAGCAGATTCCCTAAGCTTAGGTTCTCCCCTGTGACCCAACGCTCTGCATATACAGGCTTCATTGGGCCCTTCATGTTGCCCTGTGGGACTTGAACACTGGTACAATCATACTGCTACTCCCATGGTTCCCTTTGCTGCAACTAATAATGTCCTTTGCCTCTGACTCAAGAGTCTCATATCTTCTGTCAGCATCCAAGAAACTGTGGCAGGCTTACTTAGTTTGAATAGTTATTCTGTTGGGAGCTTTCCTGCTTTTAACTCTGCTTCTCAGCATCAGGATTATTGAAGTAGGGCAAAATCCTAATACTTTATTTATAAAATATCTTCCTTGTGAACAATTAAAATCACTGTTATATATTATATTTTCCTCTAAAACATTTTATGAAGTACATAGAAATAAGTTAATCCTGTTTTATAAATGAGGAATTGGAGGTAGAGATTAAGTGATTTTCTCAAGATCACTTAATTCATAACACATCACATGCTAGGAGTCAGGCCTTCTCACTCACTCAGGGATGGGGTGTTTGCAATATATAATACTGCCATATTCCTTGTCGCTAACATTGTTTGTAATGATACCTATCTAATTTAGAACATAAAATTTATAACTGGTATTCTTCAAGGAAGGAAGAAATCTTGGTAGTATAAAATTACTAACTGAAAATTGGAAACTACTTAGACTTCCTAATATTTCATAAAACATATTCTGTTCCATCATTCACAGACATTACTCATATAAAAAACTAAATAAATAATGTTTGCTCTTAGCCTCAGATACAGTGTTTCTTACAGTGTAGTCATCATCAAAATAATCTCGAGAGCCTTTTTTTTTTTAAAGATTTTATTTATTTATTTGATAGAGAGAAAGAGATCATAAGTAGGCAGAGAGGCAGGCAGAGAGAGGGGGAAGCAGGCTCCCTGCGCAGCAGAGAGCCCAATGCGGAGCTCGATCCCAGGACCCCGAGACCATGACTTGAGCCAAAGGCAGCGGCTTAATCCACTGAGCCACCCAGGCGCCCCTCTGGGGAGCCTTTTAAGAATATAGGTTGTATCCCAGACCCACCACATTAGAATTTCTAGAGTATAAAGGTAGGTGAGTATCTTTTTAAAAATCAAATCTCCCAGGTGATTTTTTATGGTCATTAAAGTTTACTATGCATTATTAACAAGGAGAGATTGTTTCTATAAACTACAGGTGGACACACCACCATCCTTTGGCTAAATACCTACAAATAGGGGAAAGCAGCAGATTTATAAAACTGTTTATGAATATAGTACTTATGAAAAACCTTGATAAAAGGAATGCAAATCAACACCAATTTGTGCCTATCAGAAAGCCAAAAATCTTCCCTTACATCCTGAATTTAGCAGTAGTGACTTAAAAAATGCTTGTATTTTGTGAAATAGTAGGGTTTATCTAAGGAATTCATTTGTATGGAGATCTTCTGTTCTGTGATTGTGCAATACCTCCTTTTGCCTATTCATAAAGCCATTTGATATATATTCATTGAGTGCCTACTTTCTGAGCCAAGCGCCATTCTAGGCACTGATGCTACCGTAGTGGACAAGTTGGCTAGGATCCCTGCCTTCAAGATCTATACTAGAAGAGGATGGTAATTGCTTCTTAACAAAAAGTAAAATTCTTTACAGAGGAAGATAAAAAGATTTTGTTTGCTATCGGTGACTCCAAACTTGCCATTTTGTAGAAGAAATTAAAAAAATTTTTTTTCAATATTTGAAGCTGAAAGTATGGTTCTAAGATTAAAGATAAGTACAAAATATTTCAGTAATTGAAATGCTTAGACAAATCATATTTTTCCTTAGGGGAGAGCCAACATATAGCCTAATATATATTTTGTCAAATATGGGACACACAAGATTCATAAGTGATTGTTGTATGAGTAATTGACCAGCTAAATGAGAGAGTTACAAATCATGTTGCTTTGGAGGCTGAGTAGTATGAAAAAATAAAGCATGCCAAAACAGTTACTGATTAAAGGAGCTCCTTTTGAGTCTTTAAAGAAATCCTATGCTTGCAAAAAATTTTATGCAAAAGGGATGGGATATAGGGCAAGAGACCAGTTTGCTCTTCTTCTTCTTCCTCTTTTTTTTTTTTTAGCTGAGGGCAGATTGGATTTGAGGGTTCTTAAATCCAAAAATCCCTAATCACCCTTGGGAGGTGAGAACAGTTGCTGGAATTGATTTTGGAAATGTCATTTGAGGTCAAATATGATACTAGAAACAATACTAAAGAATCTGGACTTAGTTCTACAGGCAGTAGAGCTCATTGATGGTCTTTAAGTAGGAGGGAGATGGATCAGATTAACATTTAGATAGGTGACTGGTGTGATGTGCAGGATGTATTAGCTGAGAAAAGAACACAGATTTGGAGGACATTTGAGAGATCAATGAGTAGATCTTGGAGCAAAGCACTGGCCATGAGCATACCAATTAAGAGATGGATTCAAGGTATTTTACTGGCAATAAAGTCAATGATAAGGGCAAAGGAGAAAGAAGAGATGTAGTTCTAACAATTTTCAATAAAAATTAAAGTTTATTTTTTCATGGCATCCCCACTGTTAAATTTATGAATCATCATTGGTTGGTCAAAAATTTCCTGGTAGACTAAACCTTGGTCAAGGAGTTAGCCAACCTGTGACTGGCTGAACATTCTAGTGCTGGAGGTGCTTTGGATGCACTCTTAGAAACTATGACCCTCTGTGGACTCTAAGATCTTCCCCAGGGTCAGTGACTGTTAGTGATAGATGGAGCCTCACGGGTCAGCTAACAGAATGCCCATGTTGACACAGCTAGTTAGTGGCAGAAGTGGGAGCAGAATCCTGATTTTAGTGCCATGTTCATTTCACTCTGCTGTCTCAACTGTGTGTGGATCAAATAGAGTCACTGGTTTTTCAACTAAAGGGAAGAAAATTAGATCATCTGTACTGGTGTTTCTCATAACGTCTGTATTCATCAGGGTTCTCCAGAGAAACAGGATTAATAGGATATATGTAGATATATAAGAGATTTATTGTAGGAATTGGCTCACACTATTATGGAGGCCAGAAAGTCCCACAGTCTGCTGCTTTCAAGCTGGAGAACCAAGAAAGCCAGTGGTGTAACTCAGTCCAAGTCCAAAGGCCTGAGAACCAAGGGAGCCAATGGTGTAAGTGCCAGTTGGAATCCAAAGGCCCAAGAATTGAGGGACTGATGGCACAAGGCCCTGTCCAAGTCCCAGGCCTGAGAACAAAGAGTGCCAATGTCCAAGGGAAGGAGAAGATAGATGTCCTAGCTCAAGCAAAGAGAGATTTTAATTTTAAAGTCATGGTACTCTTCCTTCTCTAAGATATTTCTACCTTGACTATGTTACTATATCTTTTTCAATATTATAATCATAAGGTAGCGTTATAGTTTTGTATACAGTTACACTAACACCATCCTCCCTCACTGAGCATCATGGATCTAGGTCAGCATCTCCATTCCAAGTCTGCTGTCCTCAGAATGAAGCACTCCCCACCTTTTTTTAAAGCATTATTTTTTCTTAGTAGTAAGTTGTTGGATGCAGCTAGGGCACAGCATTATTATGTTTATGGATTATGCTGCTATTTTAGCAAATGAAATTTCTCAGACTAAAGACTCATTCGACCTGGGGTTCTGTTTTGAGACTATAGTTGGTATAAATTAATCCTGCTGGAGCTGATAGATTATCTAAAAGGAAAGTCCAGGCTAAGCCTTATTTATTCATTCTGTAAGTTTAAGATTTTTTTTTTAATCATTTGCTTAAAATGGTACATACTTATAATTCCACAGGTTCCTAGAATTTCATTGTAAGAATAATGTCAGAGCTAAAATAATTCTAAAAGAGATGTATTTATTTTTACATTTCCGGAAATCTGCCTTTTAACTAATGTCAATCAGCCTACTTCAATCTTATGTAAAACAGATGTAAAATTTCTGGCAACGAGTACAGAAGTATTTGATGATATTCATAAAAATGATTAATATTTTAAGAAAATCCTTTTGGGAAACATAAATAGATTTCAAAGTCCCAAATATCGACATTGAGAGTGAATACTAAGAAAAATCAAGTCTCTATATTTAAATGTTAGATCTGAACACTTTGTGCTGATGGATCAGTAGCCTTAATTAGATAACAAATCATCACCGATGTAGGGGAGGCAAAATTTTCGATCTTCTTAGGATTTTTTTATTTGGGGGCAGAAAATTAAACTGACATACAACAGGTTATCTGGAGAAAAGCATACAGATTTATGTAAGGTTTATGTGATGTAGGAGCCCTCACCATGACATGAAGACCCAAAGAAGTAGCAAACTTCTATAAAGTACTTTTCTATAAGGTTGGGCAGAGATACACAATGGTGGAAAAGTCACTAAAATACAGAGGGAGACTAAAGGATAGATAAGGATAAGAATTATTTTAACCAGTTCCGTTTGTATGGAATTTCTTGGCTTTGCATTCCTGTTGAAGATTGTTTCTTCATTCCTGGTACAGGGAGGGTGTCGTTCACATGGGAGTTTTTATCTCCCATTTTCAGGAAGAAAAAAAAGGGATGTTAGAATGCTCTTCTTGCATTCTAAGTGTCTGCTGTTTTTTGTTTTTTTTTTAAAGTGTCCCTAGCTCCAAATAATCCTTATGCCAGAGTGGTATATTTTGGTATATTTAGTGGGTTACATCCTGTCACCCATCACAGACCAGAGGGATTTTCAGAGATTAAGTTAGAAAAATCCTCATGAAACTATCAGATCCATGCTTGGCAGACCAACACTACATAGCAGTCTAGACTTTTATTGTTGTTAATTATAATCCAAAATAATTATGTGCTGTTGACAGGTACATACCCTTCAAATGAACATTTTAAAAAATTGTGACTCTAAGGGCTTTGTTGTTTAGGAAAACAGTTGGCTGGTTCAGTGCTAGGTTTATCATTAGAAGTTCACAGGTCTGTTCTGCGATGCTGCTGACATTCTAGATGAGATGGGAGCTGTGTGTAATTCTACTGGTTGGCAGTTGAAGGGCATTTTGTCACACAAGCCTGTATCAAGTGAAAAGCAGTTTTTCACTTTCATTATTTTGGGGGAATGTGATTTACAAGTGTTTAACAGTTCTTACAGCAGGTTCAGGTGTGTATTATAATTTCCTTTTAATTTAAAACGTATTTCTTAGATAAATCTCATGAGTCACATAGCCTTAGTTTCAGGGTGATAGTGATCTAATATTAGTGGCCCTAAGTTTTTTGTTTTTTTAATTTATTATTACTCAAAAACAAATGGCTTCCAAGGCTATTGAGGCCATGTGTTCCTCTTCTGCCTTATAAATCTTGATGTGCCAGGTACTGGAGTGATTGCTTAGTTGATCCCTTGGGAAGCCTGAAGTGAAAGCATTGATTAGGCTCTTTTGGGCTGAGAGCCCTATTCAGCTATTTAGCTGGCAGAAAGTCTTCGTTTTTTCATTAGGGAAACTGGTGACAGCAGAATCTTGCCTGGAGATATTTATTATTATTAGTGTGGTCATAAGCACTGTCTACTGTCTCCTCACAGGTCCTGTTGGTAAGCCATTCGGGAGCAGAGAGATGTGCTTCAGTCTGTATTTATTTAGAATATTTTAAGTGGATACCTTTGTCAATGCTTATCAGATAAAGCTCATGAGATTTTCTGTGTATTTGCTAAGATAAATCATTCTGTGATACGCTTCTCGAATTCAGAGTGGAATGTACTGTAATCTGATTTGAAAGCATCATGGGAAATTTCAACATTTTAGTATTGAATATCAATTTAATAGATGCATGCTGTGTACTTCTTTACTGAACGAGTACTGTGGGAACTTGATGGACAGCCACAATTATGGCCGTAGTAAGTGCCATGTACTCAAATGTCCTATGAAAAAAAATGCATCACAAATACATTGGTATGCAGGATGTGGTTTTCTTTTTAAATATTATAGTTGATGATTTATTTATGGACTAAAAAAGAGAGGTGAGCTCCATTAACCCAGTGACCTTTATTTTTTCCCAAGAAGGATAATTGCATTCTAATGGAAATATAGGAGCAGTAGGTATTATAAACACAATTCTCTCAAAGAGTGGGGCTGCTTGCTTCAGCCTCTGAAAGCATCCAACAGGGCTCAGCAAAAATTTATAAGCAACTCAAATTCTTTACCAAAGTAGAAAAATACTGCCAAATGTGTTAGCATTGGTGTTAATCTTGTATTTTCTTCAAGCATATTATGTTCTCTTTGAAGTAATAGTTACCAGTTTCATTCAAGACTGAAACTAGAGCCTTATAGTAAGTGTCACTTGGCATATCTCAAAGATAGCAGTGATGCATTCATATGTGCGAGCGCTATGTGAATCTTGTGTGAAAATCATAAATTAAGGGCTCCCACTCTGGTCACTTTACACAGACGACCTGTGTTTTCTGATTTGATCACATCTTGTGCCCATTCATGTACCACTGGTATTCTGTGCTGTTCTTCAGCTGTTACCGGCCAAAGAGAAAGATACAGTTGGTGTATGTTTTTCTCACAAAGCTGAATGTATTCAAATTTTTATAACAAGGTCCTCTGTTTTAGGTAGTGCTCTTTCTCTCCCTGCCCCCGCCTCCCCTCCTCCTCCTTTTTTTTTGGGGGGGTGGTGTTGACGTGTCATTTCATGGAATGATGTTCACTATCCTTGGTACTTGTTTTAATGATCTTACTCAGCACATACGCACACAGAAGTGTCAGCTGTATTTCATATTCCCCCACCCTTAAAGTTAAAAAAAAATTTAACTGATCTGAACATCCCCAAATCTGGAAACGAACTCCTTTGTCAGACTGTCTTGTCGTTTTGAAGGCTCCAGTCTCAGAGTTGGGAAATGCTTCCTCTAAACTGGGTTTTGCTATTATTTGTTATGTTGTCTCTCCAGACAACATTGCTTAGTCCTTAAGATCCTGGGTGATGAAACCCAGGCAAACAGCCTTCCAGTTTCAGTACTGCCCTTTATTTGACCTTCAGAGCCTCAGTTTCCCATCTGTGTAAGCGGCAACAACAAAGCACCAATTTATGGAGGTGCTGGGACCATTAAGTGAGTTAATACTAATTGAATGCTTAACACAGCAGTTGGCATAGAAGGCATATATTGGCAATATGAATTTTGCAATTTATCATGTTTTTCTTCTCCGTTTTGGTAAAAGGATATTTATAAGATTTGCCCATGTCTGGCCCAGGATTGTCTGGGACATGATTGGGTGAAATCATATAGCTGGCCAGCTATTTCCCTATCTGTAGTCTCTCTTCCCTTTGACTTCCTTAGCTGTTTCTTTTTCTCCATTGATTATATGCATTTTTAAAAAATCCCACCAAATAATCATACAGCCTTCCTCAGAGTATAGATGTGAGGATATACAAACTCAGAATTTCTGAGGGTGGGGCTCAGAAATCTTTCCAATAAGCACCCCAGGCAATACTGAACCACACTCAAACTTGAAAATTACTGGCTAAATAGAATGTGTAATATTTTATATTGTGAGACATTTTTGAATAAAATATAAATCAATAATGCCAAAAGTATAAATAAGTAACTAAATAAATATCTCACTAGCATTTGGGATTGAGGTGTAAGATATAAATTAATTGTTTAAATCCAGAAGTCCCATTTCATGCACCAAGCCTTCACATGCCTCTTCAGGCAAAGTGTCTTCACAGTCTTCAGACTTCAGAGATGCTTTGATTACACAGCCTGCTTGGCCACTCATAGAATTCTAGAATATTATAGCTGGAAATCTAGAGGAGGTGGCTGTGGCCATGAGGCACTAGGGCATTCCCGGGAGCCGGCTGCCAAAGAGGTCATCAGTAGAGCCAAGACCAAGCAGGAGAAGATTAGAGAAATCAACACTGTTGTCATTCACAATATCAAACTCTGCTGTTTACTGAAAACCTTTAAAAAAATAAACCAGATTTGTACTAAGTATTTTCCGAACAGTATCTCATTTAATTTTCACAGTAACTCCGTTAGCTACTATTTTATTCCCCCTTCATAGACTGAATTAAGAAAGCTAAAAGATGTTAAACCAGATGTTCTTGAGCCCAAGACTAGTAACAGTAGAACTGGCCCTCGCACCCGGAGTACCTGACCCCAACACTTCTATTCCTAACCACCATGGTTTCCGGTCTGCTGTTAATCCCAGGGAGCTATGCAAGGAAAGGCAGAGGCCTCCCATCAAGTTCCCAAACATTGTACTGACAAGCTTGGAGAGGTAGTTGTGAAACTTCCTGACTTCCAAGATAATAAAAAAGGGCTCTTTATTCATTTGTGACAAAATTGACTGAGGAGTGGCCTATCCTATAATATGCCACAGAAGCGTGTACAAACCCAACCTTGTGGCCTGACTCACCGTCTTAATCACAGACTTGTACACCTGCTGCTTACTGCCTGGTTGGCTTCTACCATGACTAGAAGTATTGACTTGCTACTGTATATACCTCAAATTTGCCATACTAAGAAGTGGTGTCGGGTACAGAGAAGTAAGCAGTTGGCACTCCTACGCCACCTAGGACTTGGCAGCCAAGCTCTTCTAAGCAGTAAGGGAACCCGAGCAGTGGAAGTTCATCTCAGGACAGAAGCCAGTCTCAGAAGTCAACAGCTGCAGCTTATGATTCCCTGCTGGTGCAACTGGTACCATGATGGGAGCTTTGGTCCAGCCAGGCAGTGCAGGGGTCCCAGCAGCATTCGCTGTTTGGAGAAAACAAATATTGTGACAGAGACTGAGTAGCCACTGGAAGCTTGGAAGTCCTCATTTTGCATTTTGAGCCCACGCATGACAGGTTGGACCTCGAATGGAGCGGTAGTACCTGGGGTGGTTGCCTAAGAAAGTTTCAATGGGCATTACAATTTCACAGTTTTCTTTCACTGGTTTGGTTTCATTTGTTGTTTGTGCAGGAACTTAGTACATAAAAACCATTTCAGGTTTTGTTGGATGGGAGTCCTAGAAAAAAGAGTTCTAATCACTGAGAAATAGATTTTCCTTTGAAAACAGTGATTAAACAGCCTCTGATTGTTCATCCAAGGGCCAGATTTTGCAAAACCTTGTCCCCAACAAATTTAGTAAGTTGAGTGACTTTTGGCTGTATTTTACAGTTACTCACAGCACACTTAACAATTTCCAGATTTGCCTTCATTTCTAACTTGCTCAGCAGGAACAACTCATTTGATAGGAACAACTTATTCAAGAAGTGTGAAGGCATTGTGGTGTGTAGTAAATACAGATTCACCATCAGAGAGAGTGAAGTTTTAATCCTGGCCCTGCCACTCACTTCCTGTGGACTTGAGATAGGTGACTTAGCCTCTTGAAATGTCTGTGGGCTAATTTTTTTGTGTGTGTGGGCTAATTTTTAAGTTGAGGATAATAATGCTCGTCATACAGAGTGGGTGCAAAATTAATTCAAGAAAGCAATCACAGTGCTTATTGAGCCCTTACCATGTTCCAGGCACTAGTCTAGGTTTTATAGATACAGTGGTGAACTTGAGCTTGCCCTCAAGGAGCTTGTGTTCAAATGGGAGAGAGCCAAGCCAACCACTGATTAAAACAAAAGGAGATGCTAGTTGAGGCAGTGAGGAGCTTGAGAGGCCTCAGGTAAGGGGGAAAATAAGTAAATTGGTTTAGGTCAGTTGTTCCTGGCATAGACTATTCATTAGGACCCCCTGGAGTTAAAAAAATAAAAATAAAAAAACTGCCCATACCCTGGTCACACCATAGGCTAGTTAAATCAGACATGCTAGGGGTGTATCTTGGGGACCAGTAATTTTTCAGTCCCTCAGGTGATTCTAATGTGGAGCCAGGTTTGAGAAACACTGGGTCAGGCTGTGATCAGGGGGGTTGTTAGCCAAGGTCTTGAGGCTGAAGCATGCAGCATGATCCAGAGTTGGCCATGTGTAAAGAGAAGGGAACTGCATGGAGAACAAGAAAAAGGGGCGTGTGTGTGTGTATGTGTGTGTGTGTGTGTGTACGCGCACACATGTGTGAAAAGCTGCAGGGGTAAAAGAATGTGATACATTCTGGGGAAATGCAGATAATTCTCTGTGGATTGAACATGGAGCACAAGAGGGGTAAAGCAGGAGATGTCAGCCGGGGCCAGAACAATTAACTTCTTAAGAATTAACTTCTTAAGAAATGGCTCGTGTAAAGGGATCAGCGCTGGCACATAACAGGTCTTCAGTAAATGATAATGATGGCTATTATTAGTAGAGGCTTGCGTTCTTAGAATCAGTCTAAGTATGTTCGCTCAAGGGTCTTAATGGAAGATTAATTCTCAGAACATTTCAATATACTGGCCATGCGAGTGGGAAGAAGAGGTTGCTGTCTGGATTGCTGGTTTTGCTCCATTCAAATTGTGCCTTCAGAATCTGGTGAGTAATTTCTCCTTGAATGTGTGTGTGTGTGTGTATATGTGTGTGTGTTTGTGTGTGTGAGGTGAAATATACATAGCATGAAATTGATCATTTTAGCCATGTTTAAGTGTACAGTTGAGTGGCATTAAGTACATGTACGCTGTTGTGCAACCATCAAACTCTGTACCATTAAACACTAACTCCCCATTCCCACCCCTCCTTCCCGCAGCCCTGACCCCCTCTATTCTATTTTCTGTCTCTATGGATTTGATTCTTCCAGGTACCTCCTCTAAGTGGAATCATACAATATTTGTCATTTTGTGTCTGGCTTATTGTACTCACATAATGTCCTCACTAGGTTTTAAAAGTCTCAGCCTCCTTTTCGTAAGGCCTTAGGTTTTTGGCTTGGACCTTTAACTCTGACATTTTAAAAGCAGAGAAACAGCTTTGATGTTAGGGAATTCATAACATTTCAATACGGCATAAGAGAAGATGACAAAGCTGCATACAGTGTGTGCAGAAGGCCTGCCCAGCATCCCTGACAAAGGCATGAACGTCCTGGGTTATCTGCTGTGGTTTATCACACTCTGTTCCCTCAGATAACAAGCCCAACAAAAAGGTAGTCATTTATCCACCTTTTCATGGGTTATTTTTCTCTCTTTCTATTCATTCAGGGGCATTCAGATGTCTTTTTTCTTCAGGCTAGAGAATAAATATAAATAGGAAATGATTTTTAAAAAAATCTCAATTTATCTTTATATTAAAGCATATTCGTTTGCAACATTCTTGGGAGCTTCTCATGTGTAATCCGAAACTGGCCCCCATACAACACAGAGCACAGGAAGACTGAAGAAAGAGGCAGGTCCCACCAGATTGGCAGGTGGTTGGTTTAATGAGCAAGAGAACTTACATACCAGGCCTGTCTTGGGTGGTCTCAAGATGAGTAGATCTCTATACCTGCCTGCCAGTTCTTAAAAGTTTACATAAAGGCCTTGAATGGGTGCAGTCACAAATACTCAACACCACATCACTGTCTCAAGGCTATATGCCCTTGGAAGCAGCTTCTGGAAGCAGGAAAGGCAAGCAGGATGCACATTCCAAGCACAGGGGACTGGTGAGGAATCTGATTGCTGTGGTCCAGCTCATAGGTCACATCCTCTCAATGACCTCTCCCAGCAAAGCGTTAACAACTTGAATCTTCACAGCCTCGTATTATAATGAACAGACCAATTACATGACCGACATATATTTGTAGTTCTCTCTGCATCCAGACATTTTTATGAATAGCTGTTCCAAAGAATGGAAACCACTTGGCATAACAGTCATATTAAAAGTCATCACATCTCACTCCGCAGCTTAATCTGGAAAGAACCTAAATTCTTCTCCCCACTCCCTTATCTCCCTTCTTTTCTTAAATTTTTATTTATTCAAAAAATATCTTTTGAGTTCCTAATACATGTCAGGAAGTGCATTAGGGCCCACAACAAACAAAACAGATATGGTGTCTACTCTTACACAATCTAATGTGTTTAATTGGATATTGATTTATATAGTTAACTTCTGATTCACTGGATATGAAGTGGATTATATATTACATTTTTTTTTACATGTGGTTGTGGAGCCACTTAAGGGGGGCTAACCAACTGGCTGCCAAGCTGCCCCACGAGGTTGTAAAATTTCTATTGTCTACGTCTGATGTTTGATTTGCAGTTCTAGAAGTTTCTATGCCAGTACCTCATGATACACCTCCTGAGACAAGAGAAGAGGACAGACTGATGTTAACTTACAAGAGAATGGTGTATATCTGAATGTTGATTTATTAATTTAATGGAGAATATTCCTTTTCAGCCACTAAAATACTCATTTTTATCATTTAATGAATCCTTCCTATATTGGGGTGACAGAAAGGCTGAATGTACAGTCAGGGGGATGCTAAGTGAAGACAAAATCGAAGTAATGTTATGTAAATAGTCTCAAGGGATCTTTTATCCAAGCCAAGGGGACACCTGGTATAAATTCAAGTCCTGTGGCTGTGAACACCTCTAGAGCTAAGGAGTCGTATTGCACAGATGCTGGGTTCTGAGTGACACATTCTTTCATCATGTATGCCAGTATTACCAAGATTGACTTACAGTCAGATCATACTCTTTCTTTTTTTAAAGATTATTTATTTATTTATTTAACAGACAGAGACCACAAGTAGGCAGAGAGGCAGGCAGAGAGAGAGGAAGGGAAGCAGGTTCCCCGCAGAGCAGAGAGCCCGATTCGGGGCTCCATCCCAGGGCCCTAGGATCATGACCCGAGCCGAAAGCAGAGGCTTTAACCCATTGAGCCACCCAGGTGCCCCCAGATCATACTCTTTTTAAAAAAACAAAAAAGATTTTATTTTTATTTGTTTATTTGACAGAGAGAGTGAGAGAGTACAAGCAGGGAGAGTGGAGGGGGAGTGAGAAGCATACCCCTCGCTGAACAGGGAGCCCCTTGCGGGACTCAATTCCAGGACCCTGGGATCATGACCTGAGCCGAAGGCAGATGCTTAACCATCTGAGCCACCCAGGCACCCAGATCATACTCTTAATTTAGCCATTCTGACTCTTTAAAGTGATTTTGCTTATTTCTGATCTCATCCGTAATGGATTATGATGCCTAGCCAAACTCTTAGGACTCTTGAACTTTTCTTGTACCCCCTCTAATCAAATCGCTCTCTTTGCCTCCATCTATCACTGCATTCCCAAAGGTGCTCTATTTCAAAAAAAGAAACATTATCTTTAAATAATCTGTGGGTTTTTCTTAGTTAGGCCTTTCTAATCTTTCATCTGTTTAATCCATGTCTATCTACTGAGTTTGCCTACTGACTAAATTTTAGGGAAGAGCTTTGAACGGAATGCAGACCCAAGCTTTCAGAGAAAGAAAATCTGGTTATTTATCATGACCTAGACTCCAGCGGCTTAGTTTGGAATAATATCCATAACCCCATTTTTCACTCTTTCCTCACTTTCTCAGGGATCTCGCTGTGCTCTGTGACTGGGTCTGTTTCCCTGGTTCTGGATTCTAGTCTTTGTCTTTCGCCATGGGTCTATTCTAGAAACATCTTGACTTGGCCTTTTTGAGTTGTAACCATCTTGGCTTTATGTGCTCTTCTTATGAGAGTCTTTGAAATATGAGAAGATAGGCAGCTCTCTGCTTTACCTGTACTAAGTCTTGGCCTTTGTTCAGATGGCTACTCTTTATATTTTTAAAATAATGCCTACTTAAACTTCCTACCTTTACATTATATCCCTGATAATTTTATATTATTTTTCATAGCTGCGCACAATTGAACTTCTTTTCTTCCCAGACTCCTGACAGTGGCACCATGCCTCTGGACCTCATCACCCATCTGCCACCATCTGTTGGTATGTGCAAGCTACAGAGTTGACCTGTTCACACTTCCCTGTCAGGAACCTAGTGTGTTGGTGTCACCGTTGTCATCACTTTTGTTATTGCTTACTTCAGGGAATTTAATGTGCTGGCTAGTGACATTTTCACTTCCCATTTTAGGACTTTTGGGTGTGATGTGTTTTTAAAAAGCCTATCCAATATATTAATAATGGACAAGGGATGGCGTCATGCAAGCACACAGGGCCTTGAAGACCAAGGTCTCAGGGGATTCAGAAGCGCAAATTATAGAGTACATTTTATGTCTTGGAAAGGGAACAGATACTATAATGAATTTTTAAGTTAGCAATTTGTTTAGTCTCCTGAGGGCCTGGCAGCTTGCTGAGGTTATGGGGGTAAAAGCACCTGCAGAGAGGAATTTCTCAGTCAGAACCAACATTTAAAGTAGTGGTGTGTTAATGCTTAAAAAGAAGTCCTGCATACATTTTTTATAACTTCTAGCGTTTGCAGCTGGATCTAACGAAGGATGCTCCGAGAAGTTGAGCCAGCTTGCCATTGTCCAGGCTCCACTTTACATTATTTATGTTCTTTCCAGTACAGCCTACAGCACATTCTTAAATTAAAGACAGCTTTGCTAAAAGTACTAGGGCCTGAATGGAGGCATGTGGCAAATGCCATGGAGTCTTTACCTTTTTTTTTTCTTTAACCCTGCTATTCTTACTTAGGAATACTCAGTGATTTAACTTAAAATCAGGTACATTTTTCAAGGATTCTGATTTCATGGGGCTGCTCTTCAAGTGAGGAACTCTTATGTGATTAGTGTTTGATTGAATGTTCAAAGAGGAAAGTTTCCATTGCAATGTCAAGTGGAGATGTGTCAGAAAGAATTAGATCAGAGCTCAAAGGTAAATTGAAGATTCCATGAATTTTTATGATCTAGGCACAGAGTAATTTAAGTTTAAAAAGAGAAACCAAATATTTTGGCACTCTTCAGCAATAGGCTAAAGAAGTTATGACCTAAATTCAAATGTAGTCCTGTAGACCATTGTTTTCTGTGGCACCAGAAATATGGATATAAGAAACATATCCTGGAGCTCCCAGGAGGCTTGAGTTGCAAATGCAGGCCTATTAACATTGTTGCCCAAATCATGGGAAATCTTGGCCTCCGTTTTATCCCCTCCCTGAAGCGTCTCTCCTTATTTCAGGCATCCCCAAGGTGGTGTATGCTTGTGTTCAGAAATTTATGCACTTACACTTTTCTCTTGCTTCTTCACCGAGCTCCTTCTGCTGCCCTGGGAACATTGCTGGACATAGGGCTGGTTGTACAAGGTGGGTCTCTCAGTCTGTTGTGGGATGTGAAGCGCTTCTTCTCCACGCCCTTCAGGTTCGTGGTTAGACCTTCTCTTCATCACAGTTTGAAATCAGAGCTGTGTACTGTGAAGGGGGCAGTCTCTACCCCATTCCATTCCTCTCCTTGTCTTCCTCTTCTTGGTACCCCTCCTAACCTGGAAAAGAATAGTTTTTTCTTCCATCAGAGAATGATCTTTTTGATGACTAACTCGGTGCAGATTGATTTTCACAAAGATCTCTAGGTCACCAATTCTGCAAACTAGATTGCAGACAATCTAGTTTGGATATGGGACACCCTGCTGCAAATGCAGTTTTACTTGAAAAACAGGAAATATGAGGAGGTACGGAAGAACACTAGTCAGTGCAATAGTGAATGTTCAGACAAGCTTAAATGACAAACAGGAACATGTTCTGAGGAACATGAGTACCTTTTTTTTTTTTGTTAAGATTTTTACTTATTTATTTAACAGAGAGAGAGAGCACAAGTAGGCAGAAAGGCAGGCAGAGAGAGGGAGAGAAGCAGGCTCCCTGCTGAGCAGAGAGCCCGATGCGGGGGTTGATCCTAGGACCCTGAGACCATGACCTGAGCCGAAGGCAGAGGCTTTCACCCACTGAGCCACCCAGGCACCCCACATGAGTACCTTTTGATTGACCTTTGAGATTTTCTGCTGGCCATGATAGACCTTATTTATTTATTCTCCATTCCTCTGTGCTACAACTGAACATGTAGTAAAGATAAAGATGGAAGAAACATAAAAATGGAACATTCAATGTTTCTGCTCTAAAGAAGTAACCCCTAAAAAATTATCTATCATAAGTAACTCCTTTTACTGTGTGTATTATTCTTTCTCTCTCTGTGTGTGCAAACACATACAGTCATTCTGTATGTTGTGTAATAGATCTTGCTTTTTCTCACTTTATTGGCATACAGTAGGTATACCTCATTTTTTACAGGTATATTGTATGATATATAGTTGTATTATAATCTCATCAACTAGCCACTCATTTGTGGACATTTGAATTATGAAATATATTTATAAATGAAACAATATGTCATAAGATTATCTGTTATAAATAACAATTGAATGTCCCCCAATGTCACCGTGCATTTTTTAGCAGACTCAAGTCTGAATACTTTTTGTTCTGATGATACTCATCAATGTTCACAGCAGGAAAGAACCCTGAAGAAGGATTTTGTTTATGCCTATTCCATCTAAGTAAATCATTTCTGTGTTTTAAGTCTAGATTGACTAAGTCATTAGTGTTCAAGTGTAGTCAAGAGCGTAAGTTCACTTCAAAACTTGCTTGGGATTTTGCAGTTTACAATTCGTAGCAAGAAAGAGGCCAATTCAATACTTTCTAATAACTATCATTTTAAATTACTGTCCTACTTAAGGAGGGAAATGATTATTCTTTGTTATACAATAGAAGCAGAACTATGGTGAATTAATTTTCTAATTCTTTTTTTCTACTCTGTTGTGCCTGTACTGCTAGCCCCTCCCTAACTATGGACACATGAAAAATACCTCACACTCGCTTCCAACATGGGCCACCACCACCACGGTCAGCAGGAGAGGAATGTGGCCCTGTAACCCCATGTTGTTCAACCTAATGTGGACACCAGGCCTCCCTGTGGGCTCATCAGGACTAATCCTGCTGCGCCCCACATACCCCCAGAAGGCCACACCCCCAGGCTTCCATATTGCCTGTAGTCTCTGCTACTGTTCTCTACCTCCACTCATCTGACCCAATTTCTTCCTCTTCCCCAACTTTCCACACTCTTCCCCAGGCCATTTGGAATTTGTGGGCTGTCACGGCAAACCCTCCAGATCCCCAGCTGCTGCTCAGAATGTCCTCATCACATGCTTGACCTAACTGAGACCTGGGTGCTTGCTACAGACATTACCTCCCTGCAATCATCTCCAGTGGGGAAGCAGCTTATTATCGATATTCTGTTATCATTGTCATTATTACTATTCATAGTGCAAGCACTAGAGGCCCTGGAGATTGGGGTGAGTGTCCGTCTAGCACCCCATTCATCTCTCTTCCTTCTTCCTTCAAACACCTAGCTCCTTTGGACTTTATGCCTTCAGACTTTACCACCCCTCTGTGTTGCTGTATCTGCAGCCCATAGACCCTCCTCATACACGGCTGACCAGCCTGCCTCACTGTCCTCCTGTTACAAGTCCCTGGCATCTTTTCTGGAGGTTTTGCCTCCAGCACCTTGGCTTCTTTGATCCTGGATTGTTCTTTCTGCCTCAGCCACCACTCCTGCTGTCTACACTTTGACATTCCTGGTATTCATAACTGGACTATGTCCACATCTTGACTTCAAGTTTCCGCCTCTTGACCAGCATCTCCCACGCTTCCAGCCTGCCTGTTCCAGTCCTCCCAATTCAACAGTCCTTCAGATGCATCTGGCCCTTTAATTCATTGACCTTTCTCTCATTTTTTTTCTTTAACTATTATTGTTCCTGCTTTTATTGTTGGTTCCCCCCATATCCAGCTTAGGACCTTCATTCTCACTATAATCACACCCCTTCAAATACCCTCTCCATCTTCTATCTCCCTCCCTCTCTCAAGCCTGAACCTGAACAGCTAAATAATGTGGAGAAAAAGCACTCAAGCGTGTTAGCCAGCCTCTCTTTAAATTCTTGGCTACTGCACCATAATGTATTTTATTTCCTCAGTATATTAGCTTCCTCCCTCCCTAACATGACCATTTCACTCCCTTTCCTTTTTCTTAAATTCTTCTCCTCACTTAGATTCATTTGATAATCTTGCCCTGTGTACTGCTTAATAAAGGCAAAGATAAAGCAGGAACCCCCTCTTCATCATCACCAGTCCAGCAGAGAGCTTCTCTCTCTCTGTAACTGGAGTTTCCCTTTCACTCCATCTCTGCGGATGAAGCATCCCCAAGAGTATTGAAAACACCAATCTCTCCTCTGGTACCAGGAAGTGTCCCCTCGCACTTCTTGGGGACAGGGCTCCCACAGTAGTTTGTCTTTGCGGCTAAGTACAGGGGCCATGAGACAGACTGCCTGAGTGTGAGTCTTGGCTCTGCCACCTCCCGGGTGTATGATGGAGCATCCGTCTACTTCATCGGACCCTTCCGTAACATGCAGTGTTAAGGTTATCGACTTCCCAGAGTCATGCAGATTAAAAGGGAGGATTTAGTGAACTGCTTAGGACAGGGCAAGGCTCAGAGTGAAGGCTGTGTCTGCCTGAGCTGTCCCTGGCACAATCACCCCCTCCCTGTCCTGGATCCTTCCCTTCAGCATGCAGACATGCTCTGGTAATTTCGGGTCTTCAACAAACAGATAAATAGAATCTTCCCTTCTTGTCACATTTCCCCCAGCCCCACCCACTACCTGGTCGTTTCTCTGCTCCTCCAAACAATGAAGTTTCTCAATTCTATCCACTTCTCTTTTGCTTCAATTCTCTTGCTTTGGTCTAAGCCTCTCTAACCTGGATGGCTGCAACGGTTTTAGGATCCATTCATTGTAAATCAGATAATGCCACTGCACTCCTTCAACACCTCTCCCAGGAGTAACACAGACACTTTTTCTGGCAAACAAAGCTCTTCACCATCAGTATTGTGCCAGGGTGATACTGAAGAACAAGCCATCCTAAAAAATCTAGCTTAAAATGACTCAAATGACTCTTTCTAATGGATTTGCTGGTCAGCCAGGGCCTCTCTGTTGATCCGGCCATTTGGCTCACGCATGTTCACGTTGGCTGGTGGCTGGCTGATCCAGGCTGCATGGATGGGCCATCTCTGCTTCATGTTGCAGGCTTGCTTTGAGCCATTCTGCTCCATGGGCCTCTCTTCCTCTTCCTGGCACAGTCACCAACAGGCAGTCTTGGCACAAGAGGGCAGACCTAAGCACTTAGCACAACTGATATCCCACTAACCAAAGACAACTGCAGGGCAGATTCCAAAAGTAGGGAGATCTACTTCCAAAAGGAATTGCAGTGATATGTCAAAGGAAAGGATATGAATGTGTGTGTGTGTGTGTGTGTGTGTGTATGTGTGAGACACACACACACACACACATTGGGGCTAATAACTGATTTTCTGATGTCTCACAGCAATGACCTCACCCAGTGACCTATGGGTCCTTTTCTGTTCCTCGAACACAACAAATTCCTTCCCATTCTGGAGCTGTTTGCACTATGTTACCTTGTGCTATAAATTTGCTGGTTGCTTTAGCATTAAAGTTTGCTTTCCAGAGGATTCCAGCGACATGACAGCCATTCCTTTTCTTCGTTTTTTTTTAAGCCATTAATTTCATTTTGGATGATCTATACCCTTAGAGCATTCATTGACTTAAGGATAGATTTGAAAGCCTTTCAGATTCACTATCCAGTCAATAAAACACTTTTATTTTCCTCTAAGACCATGAAACCTGCCAAAAGATGAAAAACAAATTAAATTGCTCTCCATTTGCTCAACAGGAGTAACGGGCTATAGGTGGAGCTCTAAGGACAAAGCAAATTCAGTGGAACTTTAGAATTCAGGACTTGAGAGGACTTGGATTTTGTGAGCCCCTGAATTTCACAGATGCGATTGTCTCAGCATTTATAAGCTAATTTTGTTTTTCTTTATTCACATAACCACATATTTAGCAGTCGTTTAGATGCTAGAGGGCCTGCCAGGCAGCTTGTGGGGTTCCTGTGACCCTGGGCAAGGATAGAGGGGTGGGACTGGGGGCTGGCCCCGGAATTGCTTCCGTGCAGTTTCACGGATGGAAAGGCCTAGGAGTTCAAGGAGTTGTACTTTGTGTTTCTGAGGGAAGGAAGAAAGGAGAGGGGTTTGGGGCCTGGGGAACAAGGCATGCTGCTTCCTTACTCTCCTGGCTTAGGGAAAGCAGCCACCTTCCTGGTGAAGGAAAGGGGAGTGTTTACAGCAGCACTTGGTGGATCCAGGCCAGATAGTAGGGGTGTGTGTTTGTGGGTCCCGTCCTGCACAGCTGAGTGCCATGTCATCATCACAATCATGATTAACATAACAGTAGCTAGCCTAACTAAGGGCTCTCTGCAGGTCAGATAATATGAGAAATGCTTTACCCCTGAACCCATTTGACTCTTACGCTAATAACTTTTGGCAGTAAGTACTACTGTCATTTCTATTTTAAAAGATGAAGTAATGGAGGAGTAGAGTTTTCAAAGGATTGACAAGTGATACAGTCAGATTTATGCTCAGGTCTGTCTGACGGTGGCACCCATGGGCTTCACCGCCATACCATGCTGCCCAGAGCAGAGGGTGAAGAGTCCAGGTAAGAAGCGCCAGGGCCGCCCCAGCACTGTGGGCAGGGAAGGCAGCATCGCACCTGCGCACCAGCATGGGGAAGCGCCCCCCTAGGAACCAAGAGATGCCATCTACAAGCTGCTACTGTCTGCATTTGACTCACGGTGGGAGGGGAAGGTGTCGTGACTGCAGTGACCAGAAGCGAAGATCTACCTATGATTGTGGCAGAAGCAGGGAGCAGGTTGACGTCTGGGTCAGGAACAATCTAAGGGTCACCCAGGGCCCCTGTTGGAGACCAAAGAATTTAACATCCTTGAAAGTCCTTTGAGGTTCATCAGCTAGGAAGCTCACATATGCATGTTATTTATTAGCATTTATTCGGAGGGGTTCATCTGGAGCAGGCACCCTGTCTTCTCACTGTGTAACACTTCGGTCACTCTCCAGAGACGTAGCTGTACTCTGGTGGAGGCTCCCTGTCCTCAGCTCAGATGACCAGGCTTCACTATCCTGGTGGGCCTCCTCAGGTCCCATGGCAGCTCTGTCCTATTGGTCATCGCCACTCTGGCCTCACCCACCCACTCCGTCCCAGGGAACAGCAGAGAATGCGATGAACTAGGAGCACTCCAAGGCAGGAAGTAGGATGCACGAAGCTGGTGGGCAGCAGAGCCATTTAGAAGGGGCTTTGATCTAGGCCTTGTGCCAGTCTGATTGGCCAGTGGGAAAGACCAGAAATAGCAGAAGCAGTGAACACTGGTGAGCTAGTTCTGCTGAAAGGTCTTGCAGCACACGACCCCTACCTTCCCTGCATCGCACGCGGTTGTCATCGGCATCAAAGGCAGTAATGCAGAGAGCTTATTTAATCAACTGTGGTCCTAGGCATAGGGTACTTTTCAAGCTCTGTGGCAAACCGTATTATTTATAAACATTCGGTCTGTCTCTCGGTGGAAGAACTGTCCCTCCCCATCCTGGTGATACTGGTTTGGTCTTGCGATTCGCTTTGGCCAATTGCCTGTTAGCAGAAGTGGTGTATGTCATTTCTGGGCAGAAGTTTTAAGAACCAGCACGTGGCTCTAGAACCACTTTCTCTTTCCCTCCTCTGGCTTCGTCGGGACACAGCCTCTGCCCGCTTAGCAGTGATTCCAAGAGCAGCGAAAGCCCACTGCTGGCCCAGGATGGGCACGTGAATAAGGAATAAACGTTTTAAGCTGCTGAGAGTTCTCAGGTTGTTTGATGTCGCAGAATAGCCTTGTCTTGCCCAAATCATACCCAGCTAAACCCTGAAGTCCTAGGATGTTTCTGGAAATTAGCTGCTAGAATGGTAAAAAGCTACTATTTCTAACCAAGATTGAAACACTTAGGAAAAAGCTGAGGAAAAAGCCTTGGTTTCAGTTTGAACAGAGGAGACTCTTTTACTCATTGTTATATTTTTAAAAATTTTCTTCATATCTTATGCTTTAGTCTTTAGCTAGAGTTCATTTCTTAGCTGGCATATACATATATATCCCAGTGTGCAGAAAATATCGTGTGTACATTATGTTTCTTTACCTTCAGTGCACAAATTTAGATTTATGCAAGTGTTAGGAGATATGGTAAAACTGATTATTGACTTAAAAATCATTTTATGCATTTGGACTCCACTATCTTGTTGGAAAATATCATCTATAAAATAGAACAGCCTGTTTGAGGGGTATTTAGTAATGTCACCACTGACAAAAATTATATAATTGAAAAATTAAGAAATGGTCTTTTTTTAAAATTAAGGCTACACGAAGCTATCAGGCATTTATTTTATTTTATTTTTTTTAAGATTTTATTTATTTATTTGTTAGAGAGAGAGAGAGAGAGCGAGCAGGCAGACAGAGAGGCAGGCAGAGGCAGAGGGAGAAGCAGGCTCCCTGCTGAGCAAGGAGCCCGATGTGGGACTCGATCCCAGGACGCTGGGATCATGACCTGAGCCGAAGGCAGCCGCTTAACCAACTGAGCCACCCAGGCGTCCCGGGCATTTATTTTTAAGTGAAAAGAGAAATACTTTAAAAATATTACTGCCATTGAAAATTATTTCTTGAAATAAATAATGAACTATTTTTTAATAAGTTTTTCTCTAGGAGAAGTATATGATATTAAAAAAAAATGATACTCATGTGACTTGACCAGAGAGAAACAGAACAAATGACTTTACAAGGTACTTCGAAAGTGTGTATGTGGGATGCCTGGGTGGCTTAGTCGGTTAGGTGTCTACCTTTGGCTCAGGTCATGATCCTAGGGTCCTGGTTCTCCCTCTGCCTGCCCTGCCTGCTGCTCCCCCATCTTTGCTCTCTCTCTGACAAATTCTTAAAAAAAGAACCCCAAAAAACAAAAGTGTGTATGTGTATGTATTGTGTATATATATATGTGTGTGTGAATGGCAAGAAAGATTTATTTTTTTAATTTTGTTTTTAGGCTTTTTGCTGTATTCTTGCACAGAGTACAAGAACAATGTCAAGAAACATGTTTTCTAAGGTACACGTTTTCTGTAGACAATTCTTACAGTTTAAAGGAATGTCATTAATAGATTTGTTTGATATTTTTTATTTGAAATTTAGGAAATCTCCTATAAATTTGACTGGGGTTGAAGTTAATAAGTGGGTTGAAAAGTACATAGAACTGAAGACATATAGACCTGGATCTGATTCCTAATGTTATCACTCACTATTTATATGTACTTGGGCCAAGTACATATATCCCTTTTACCCTCAGTTTTCTAAGTATATAAAACTTATATACTTATAAGTTTTATACTTAAGTTTTGGACATATTAGTACAGTCCTCTATGCTATTGATTAAAAAGATAAGAGAGGATTGTCTTATCTTTTCTTTGCATCTGTTTGTTTTCATCTGGATACTTAGAATAGTGCGCAATACCACATATTCAATAAATACTTGTTGAATGAATGAATGATTGAATGAATGCACAAGGATCAAAATACTAAAACAGGTATATAGACTTTATGAGTTAGTATCAATTTCTGGATCTCTTATTCTGCCTATTGCACTTTTTTCTAGAACACCATCAAATCAGGCAGTACAATCATCTATCAGAAACTGGTAGCATATTTTTGTGTATGTGCACATGTGCTTTCTTTTTTTTTAAATTAATATACAGTGTATTATTAGCCCCAGGGGTACAGGTCTGTAAAGCATCAGGCTTACACACTTCATAGCACTCACCATAGCACATATCCTCCCCAATGTCCATAACCCAACCACCCTCCCCTGTAACCCTCAGTTTGTTTTGTGAAATTAAGAGTCTCTTATGGTTTGTCTCCCTCCCGATCTCATCTTGTTTCACTTTTTCCTTCCCTAACACCAAACCCCCCACTTTGCCTCTCAAATTCCTCATATCAGGGAGATTGTATGATAATTGTCTTTCTTGGATTGACTTATTTTGCTCTGCATAATACCCTCTAGTTCCATCCATGTCGTTGCAAAAGGCGAGATTTCATTTCTTTTGATGGCTGCATAGTGTTCCATGTATATATATGTATACCAATCTTTATCCATTCATCTGTTGATGGACATCTAGGCTCTTTCCATAGTTTGGCTACTGTGGACATTGCTGCTATAAACCTTCAGGTGCACGTGCCCCTTTGGATCACTACATTTGTATCTTTAAGGTAAATACCCAGTAGTGTGATTGCTGGGTCATAGGGTAGCTCTATTTTCAGGTTTTTTGAGGATCCTCCATGCTGTTTTCCAGAGTAGCTGTACCAGCTTGCGTTCCCACCAGTGGTGTAGGAGGTTCCTCTTTCTTTGCATCCTTGCCAATATCTGTCATTTCCTGACTTGTTAATTTTAGCCATTCTGACTGGTGTGAGAGACTGCTATCTCATTTTGGTTTTGATTTGTATTTCCCTGATGCCGAGTGATGTGCCGTTTTTCATGTGTCTGTTGGCCATCTAGATGCCGAGTGATGTGCAATTTTTCATGTGTCATCTGGATGTCTTCTTTGCAGAAATATCTGTTCATGTCCTCTGCCCATTTCTTGATTGGATTATTTGTTCTTTGGGTGTTGAGTTTGATAAGTTCTTTATAGATTTTGGATACTAGCCCTTTATCTGATATGTCGTTTGCAAATATCTTCTCCCATTCTGTCAGTTGTCTTTTGGTTTTGTTGACTGTTTCCTTTGCTGTGCAAAAGCTTTTGATCTTGATGAAGTCCCAATAGTTCTTTTCAGCTCTTGCTTCCCTTGCCTTTGGCAATGTTTCTAGGAAGAAGTTGCTGCAGCTGAGGTCGAAGAGGTTGCTGCCTGTGTTCTCCTCAAGGATGTTGATGGATTCCTTTCTCACATTGAGGTCTTTCATCCATTTTGAGTCTATTTTTGTGTATGGTGTAAGGAAATGGTCCAACTTCATTTTTCTGAATGTGCTGTCCAATTTTCCCAACACCATTTGTTGAAGAGACTGTCTTTTTTCCATTGGACATTCTTTCCTGCTTTGTTGAAGATTAGTTGACCATAGAGTTGAGGGTCTATTTCTGGGCTCTCTATTCTGTCCCATTGATCTATGTGTCAGTTCTTGTGCCAGTACCATACTGTCTTGATGATGACAGCTTTGTAATAGAGCTTGAAGTCTGGAATTGTGATGCCACCAACTTTGGCTTTCTTTTTCAACATTTCTCTGGCTATTTGAGGTCTTTTCTGGTTCCATATAAATTTTAGGATTATTTTATCCATTTCTTTGGAAAAAATGGATGGTATTTTGATAGGGATTGCATTAAACGTGCAGATTGCTTTAGGTAGCATAGATTTTTTTTTAAAATTTTTAATTTTTTTAATTTACTTGATAGACAGAGATCACAAGTAGGCAGAGAAGCAGGCAGAGAGAAAGGAGGAAGCAGACTCCCCGCTGAGCAGAGAGCCCAATGCGGGGCTCGATCCCAGGACCCTGAGATCATGACCTGAGCTGAAGGCAGAGGCTTAACCCACTGAGCCACCCAGGTGCCCCGGTAGCATAGACATTTTAATGATATTTGTTCTTCCAATCTGTGAGCATGGAATGTTTTTCCATTTGTTTGTGTCTTCCTCAATTTCTTTCATGAGTACTCTATAGTTTTCTGAGTACAGATTCTTTGCCTCTTTGGTTAGGTGTATTCCTAGGTATCTTATGGTTTTGGGTGCAATTGTAAATGGAATTGACTCCTTAAATTCTCTTTCTTCTGTCTTGTTGTTGGTGTATAGAAATGCAACTGATTTCTGTGCATTGATTTTATATTCTCACACTTTCCTGAATTCCTATATGAATTCTAGCAGATTTGGAGTGGAGTCTTTTGGGTTTTCTACATAAAGTATCATATCATCTGCAAAGAGTGATAGTTTACTTCTTTGCCGATTTAGATGCCTTTAATTTTTTTTTGTTGTCTGATTGCTGATGCTAGGACTTCTAGTACTATGTTGAATAGCAGTGGTGATAATGGACATCCTTGCTGTGTTCCTGACCTTAGCGGAAAAGCTCTTAGTATTTCTCCATTGAGAATGATATTCGCTGTGGGTTTTTCACAGATGGCTTTGATGATATTGAGGTATGTACCCTCTATCCCTACACTTTGAAGAGTTTTGATCAAGAAAAGATGTTGTACTTTGTCAAATGCTTTTTCAGCATCTATTGAGAGTATCATATTGTTCTTGTCCTTTTTTTTAATTAATGTATTGTATCACATTGCTTGATTTGTGGATGTTGAACCAACCTTGCAGCCCTGGAATAAATCCCTTGGTCATGGTGGATAATCCTTTTAATGTACTGTTGGGTCCTATTAGCTAGTATGTTGGTGAGAATTTTCACATGTGTTCATCAAGGATATTGGTCTTTAATTCTTTTTGATGGGGGTATTTGTCTGGTTTGGGATTAAGGTAATGCTGGCCTCATAAAATGAGTTTGGAAGTTTTCCTTCCATTTCTGTCTTTTGGAACAGTTTCAGGAGAATAGGTATTCTTCTTTAAATGTTTGGTAGAATTCCCCTGGGAAGCCATCTGGCCCTGGGCTCTTGTTTGTTGGGAGATTTTTGATGACTGCTTCAATCTCCTTTCTGGTTATGGATCTGTTCAGATTTTCTATTTCTTCCTGGTTGAGTTTTAGTGGTTTATATGTCTCTAGGAGCATCCATTTCTTCCAGATTGTCAAATTTGCTTGTGTATAGTTGCTCATAATATATTCTTATAATTGTTTGTATTTCGTTGGTGTTGGTTATGATCTCTCCTCTTTCATTCATGGCTTTATTAATTTGGGTGCTTTCTCTTTTCTTTTTGATAGGTCTGGCCAGGCATTTATCAATCTTATTAATTCTTTCAAAGAACCAGCTCCTAGTTTTGTTGATTTTTCTATCCTTTTTTTGTTTGTTTGTTTGTTTCTATTTAATTGATTTATGCTCTGATCTTTATTATTTCTCTTCTCCTGCTGGGTTTAGGCTTTCTTGCTGTTCTTTCTCGAGCTCCTTTAGGTGTAGGGTTAGATTGTGTATTTGAGAACTTTCTTGTTTTTTGAGAAGGGGTTGTATCGCTATATATTTTTCCTCTCAGGACTGCCTTTGCTGTGTCCCATAGATTTTGAATGGTGTGTTTTCATTATCATTCGTTTCCATGAACTTTTAAAAATTTTCTTTAATTTCCTGGTTGACCCATTCATTCTTTAGTAGGATGCTCTTTAGCCTCCATGTATTTGGGTTCTTTCTACCTTTCCTCTTGTGATTGAGTTCTAGCTTCAGAGCATTGTTGTCTGACAATATGCAGGGAACGATCCCAGTCTTTTGGTACCAATTGAGACCTGATTTGTGACCCAGGATGTGATCTCTTCTGGAGAATGATCCATGGGCACTAGAGAAGAATGTGTATTCTATTGCTTTGGGGTGGAATGTTCTGAATTTTTCTGTGATATCCATCTGATTCAGTTTGTCATTTAAGCCTTTATTTCCTTGTGGCTCTTTTGCTTGGATGATCTGTCCATTTCAGTGAGGGGAGTGTTAAAGTCCCCTACTATTATTGTATTATTGTCTATGTGTTTCTTTGATTTTGTTATTAATTGGTTTATATAGTCGGCTGCTCCCATGTTAGGGGCATAAATATTTATAATTGTTAATATTCTTGTTGGACAGACCCTGTGAGTATGATATAGTGTCCTTCCTCATCTCTTAGTATAGTCTTTGTCTTAAAATCTAATTTATCTTATATAAGGATTGCCACCTCAGCTTTCTTTTGGTGTTCATTAGCATGGTAAATTGTTTTCCACCCCCTCACTTTAAATCTGGAGGTGTCTTTGGGTCTAAAATGAGTTTCTTGCAGACAACATATTGAGGGGTCTTATTTTTTATTCATTCTGATACCGTGTGTCTTTTGACTGGGGCATTTAGCCCATTTACATTCAGGGTAACTATTGAAAGATACAAATTTAGTGCCATTGTATTGCCTGTAAGGTGACTGTTACTGTATATTGTCTCTGTTCCTTTCTGGTCTACTACTTTTAGGCTCTCTCTTTGCTTGGAGGACCCCTTTCAATATTTCCTGTAGAACTGGTTTGGCATTTACATGTTCTTTTAGTTTTTGTTTGTCCTGGAAGCTTTTTCTCTCTCCTATTTTCAATGATAGCCTAGCTGGATATTGTATTCTTGGTTTCATGTTTTTCTCGTTTAGTGCTCTGAATATGTCATGCCAGTTCTTTCTGGCCTGCCAGGTCTCTGTGGATAAGTCTGCTGCTAATCTAATATTTTTACCATTGTATGTTACACACTTCTTGTCCCAGGCTGCTTTCAGGATTTTCTCTTTGTCGCTAAGACTTGTAAGTCCTACTATTAGATGGTGGCGTGTGGACCTATTCTTACTGATTTAGAGGGGGTTCTCTGTGCCTCTTGGATTTTGATGCTTGTTCCCTTCACCATATTAGGGAAATTCTCTACAATAATTCTCTCCAATTTATCTTCTGCCCCCCTCTCTCTTCTTCTTCTGGAATCTCAATTATTCTAATATTGTTTCGTCTTATGGTATCAGTTATCTTTCCAATTCTCCCCTCGTGGTCCAGTAGTTGTTTGTCTCTCTTTTGCTTAGCTTCTTTATTCTCTGTTATTTGGTCTTCTATATCACTAATTCTCTCTTCCTCATTTATCCTAGCAGTAATAGTCTTCATTTTTGATTACACCTCATTAATAGCTTTTTTGATTTCAGCTTAGTTAGATTTTAGTTCTTTTATTTCTCCAGAATAGGCTTTTACTTATCCAGACAGGGTTTCTCTAATATCTTCCATGTTTTTTTGAGCCCAGCTAGCACCATGAGAATTGTCATTCTGGAAAAAAAAAAATTGTCATTCTGAACTTTAGATCTGACATGTTACCAAGGTCCATATTGATTAGGTCCCTAGCCTTTGGTACTGCTTCTTATTCTTTTTTTTTGTGGTGAGTTTTTCTGCCTTGTCATTTTATCCAGAGAAGAATATATGAATGAGGGACACCTGGGTGGCTCAGTCAGTTAAGCCACTGCCTTCGGCTCAGGTCATGATCCCAGGGTCCTGGGATCGAGTCCCGCATTGGGCTCCTTGCTTGGCAGGGAGCCTACTTCTCTCTCTACCTCTGCCTACCAGTCTGCCTGCTTGTGTGCTCTCTCTCTCTCTTTCTGACAAATACATAAATAAATAAGATCTTTAAAAAAAAAGGAATATATGAACAAGAGAATAAAATGCTAAGAGGGTGGCAAAGACCCCAGAAAAATGTACATAACCAAATCAGGAGAGACCCCAAACTGGGGAGAGAAGAAAGGGGGTAAAAAGTTTTTTTAAAAGTTTTAAAAATTAAAAAATATATATATATAGCGGCACCTGGGTGGCTCAGTGGGTTAAAGCCTCTGCCTTCGGCTCGGGTCATGATCCCAGGGTCCTGGGATCGAGCCCTGCATCGGGCTCTCTGCCTGGCAGGGAGCCTGCTTCCTCCTCTCTCTCTGCCTGCCTCTCTGCCTGCTTGTGATCTGTCTGTCAAATGAATAAATAAAATCTTATTATAAATCTTATTTATAAATAAAATATTATATATATACATATATATATGTATATATACATATATATATATATATATGACTGGTGAATAGAACAGAGCCATCCACTTGATTTTGGGTGTATTTTGGTCTCTTAGAGGAAACTACCTCTGAAAATTTTAAAGAAAGAAAAACTTATATATATACAAAAATAAGGGTAAACACTATGAAGGGATGGAATATGATTGTAAAGATGAAAATTAAAAAAAATTCTAAAACAGAACTGATAAGATAAGTTGTTTGGAAAAAGAAAGTGGAGAGAATTTGCTCAGGCTGGAGACTAGAACAAAGCCCTGTGCTGGATTTAGGGTACATTTTGATCTATTAGAAGAAATTGTATCCCACAGTTTTTAAGAAGAATAAAACCTATATGTATACAAAAAATAAAGTTAGATACAATGAAGGATAAAATATGACTATAATAATGAAGGTTTTAAAAGATTTTTTTAAGAAAGGTATTGTTAAGATAAACTAGTTAAAAATATTAAAAGAGGAAAGAGGAAAGGTTAAAAAAATAAGAGTAAGAAAAAAATAAAATTAAAAAAATTTAATTAACTTTGCAAGACTAAAGAATCATAGGGAGAAAACCATGAATTCCATGATTTGCTTTTCATTCCTCTCGAATTCTGCTTTTCTCCTTGATCAGTGAGCTTGGTCTTGGCTGGACGCTCTTGCTTATCTTCTGGGGGAAGGACCTATTATAGTGATTCTCAATTGTCTTTGCTGGAGGTGGAATTGCACTGCCCTTTCCAGGGGCTGGGCTAAGTAATCTGCTCGGGTTTGCTCTCCGGAGGTTTTGTTCCGTAAATGCTTTCCGTAGAGCTCTGGAGGACAGGAATGAAAATGGCGGCCTCCCAATCTCCAGCCCAGAGGAGCCAAAAGCTTGGGGCCCCACTCCTCAGTGCGCCTTTGGAGAAATGCGCTCAATCACTCCCATCTCCCTCTCCAGCCACGCTCCAAGCTCTCCCAGCCTGTGACTGAGCGTTTCTTTCTCTGGCACAGAGCCCCATTTGGAGTCTCCAAACCTGGCAGATCTTGCCGCTCTGCTCTTCCGGTTGATGGAGGTGGGTCTCCCCTGATCTGCCTTTTGTGGGGTCCCTGCTCAAAGAGCAGTGTCCTGACTGTGCCACGGATCACCGTTTAAGGTAACCCCAAGCTGAGAGCTCACTCCTCGGCTCCGTCTCCGTAGCCGGCTTCCCCGCTCTGATACCTGCGATACTTCTGTGACCCCGTGGGACCTGAGACCACACTGTCCCTGTGAGGGATCCACTCCTGCAGAGCCTCTGGAGCAATGCCCTTCAGTGGAAGAGACTTTTAAAAGTTCGAGTTTTGTGCTGTGTTGCTCCTCCGCTTGCTGGGAGCCGGCCCCTCCCCCCACATTCTATTTTTCTGTGGCTTCAATTCACTTCTTGGCCCGTCCTACCTTTCAGAAAGTGGTTGATTTTCTGTTTCTAGAATTGCTGCTCTTCTTCTCTTCCATCTCCTGTTGGGTTTGTAGGTGTTCGGAATGGTTTGATAACTATCTAGCTGAACTGCTACCTGATGTCATCTCAGTCTTCTACTCCTCAGCCATCTTGACTCTTCCCCTTGCACATGTGAATTCTTTAGAGTACTGTTCATTTTAAGATTTCATGACACAAACACGCCCAACAAGATAAATACATCATCATGCTTTTAATTTACATATGATTAATATATTCATCACAACTGATACAAGACCAGCTATGTTACATTACCTATGATCAAATGCATGAATTAAACTAAACTGTAAGACAAAAGGTAGAAACATTTTTAAAAGCAAGGACAGTAATCACCAACCAGCAGAAAGCCATATAGCTTAAAAGCAGGTCAATTGATTTTTAAGTTTCATTAATATTTGGTTTTGTTATAGTAATATTCTGATAGCTCATTCATGCTCATGCCCCCCCCCCCCCCGTAGTCCAGACATTTATATGGGGGATAAAGGCCCAGAGAAATAGAAGAAAAGGACATTTGGCATACTCTTGCCAGTAAGAAGTTTGTAATCTGAAAGGAGAGACCAGACACAAAAAATGTGTTGTCTAATCAGTGCTCTGATAAGGTGTGTGAAGTCCCAAATGTGTAGCACAAACAATGGGAACATGAGGGTAGATAACAAGGCACATAATGCATCTAAGTGCACCAAATTTGGAAGTCAGCATGGGGAGGACCACAGTGAAAAGATATCTTCAGCAGTGGCTTCACCTATCAATCTTGAGGTAAGGGCTATTGGTCCTGCAGTGGTATATGTAGATCACAGTCTTAATAGCATCTTAGAAACAGGAAAACCACTATGTATCTTTGCAAAGTCTAACCATACCATGATATCTAATATCCAATTCCAAATGACGGGCATGTGAAAAATGAGCCATTGATGTTCTGGATAGTTGTCAATTCTGTTAGCATTTAAAGGGTACAGTGCTATTTTAGTTTGAGGGTTTGCTCCCCAGAGTGATAGTTCCCCTTCCACATAGGATTAAAATAATTCTTTGTGTGGGGTTTTGCTTTTGCTACTGTGGAGCCAGGGTCCCACACTCCATATTATCCTGCAAAGAGACCAGAGGCGCCAGGCCAGCCCCAGGTTTAGTCAAAGCACAATGGAGGCAGTGGCAAGGAACTTGGCTTATTTTCTCCTGGGGTTGCCTCTGATTAGCCCTGCAACTTTGGACCAGTTTCTGAACCTATTTTAGAGTATCTTTGGATATAAGTGTATTAACTGTGTTCCTAGTTTCTATAAATTTGATGCTTTAACATCTGCCCTCCATGGATATGCTGGACATGCCTTGTTCTAGATAACCTAATATTATGCCTTGGTCACCTTGCCTGGGCCTCTGGCCTTCCTCATTCCCTCCCCAGCTTCCTCAGGAGTCTTTCTGGGGGCGTGTTTTTCCAGTACAAACCAACTGATGCAAAGTCCACACTCCAGCCCTCTCCCTTATCAGACTGTTACACTCTGGGCCCTTTGCACTGGCCTTAATGAGCCCAGGGCCTTAATGAGCCAGGGCCAACTAGGGACAGCTTCCTAACTAGTGAGCCCCACAGCCCACTGAAATTATTCTGATAATCCTAAGCCTATTTACCTGCTTCACCCATTCCTTCTCATGGAAGCCACAATAGAAGCTTTGCCCACAGTTTCCCCTTCTTTCTTCTTCACGACCAAGCCCAGTATTTCCTCATGTGGCCCCTTCCTCTTGGGAACTGTGAGTAACAAACCAGCTTTGTGGCAGTTGTCTCTTAATCTGTTGGACTCAGATTTTCTATTAACGCACTGTATTTTATTTTATTTTAAAGACTTTATTTATTTTAGAGAGAGAGAGAGAGAGTATGTGTGTGTGTGTGTTAACAGAAGGAGGAGCAGAGGGATAGTGACTAAAAGACTCCTCATTGAGCACAGACCCTGACACGAGGTTCGATCTCATGACCCTGAGATCATGACTTGAGCTGAGACCAAGAGTCTGATGCTTAACCGACTGAGCCACCCAGGTGCCCAGAAGCACTATATTTTAAAACAGTAAAGAGCTGATTCTGCTGCAAATCTGCCAAACTACAACAGAGGCTCAGAAAAATGAGAACTGGGAACCCTGGAGAAAGTCTTTGTAGGTTGTAGGGGCCTCTTATCTTTGCCTGATCCATTCTGCTTGCTTTCTGTCCACCTGGTCCATTCTGCTTGTTTTCTGAGGGCTGGCTTCCTTCACTGTCGGTGATGATACATCTGAGTCACCCTCCGTGGTGCCCTTGGGTGACAAGTCTGTTGAAACCCAGCATCTATATCTTAAGTGGGTGAGGCTTTCTGTGTCTCTCTTCTGAATTCTTGTGAGAAAAAACAAAATCTGATCAGGCCAGTACAGCCTTAAATAAGCTGCCCATGAGCCAGCTGCAGCCAGAGGGAAGGACAGACATGGCTGTGAGGCTTTCAGAGGGGAAGTGGGAGGAAGAAGGTCATTGACTAATGCCCAGTACCTGAGGGCATGTCTCAGTATTATTTCAAAAAAGTAAAGAAAGGGATTCTATTTTTAAGAATTATAAATAACTGAAAATCCTACAAGTTATTCTTTCAAACCAGATTTGTTTAGTCAGGTAGCTCATTTCCCAAAGCACAAAGGTGAAATCGAGAGGTCTGCAATGTGACCAAGGCCCGTCTCCTAGCAGAAATGATCCACTGATGACTCCTCAGAGTTCTGAAGAAAACGCGGATAAAAACCATACCTGTTGTTCACACTGCAAGTGATGCCTTAGAGTTCTGTGGAAAGCTTAAGCTTGGAAATTATTCAACAATAAATGAATAATTTTTTTAATGGCTAAGGTGAGACCTTACAAAAGGCTAGTAAATATAAAAATTAAACACTGAGTGTGCTTATTAGAGTTCAAAAGAATTATAGGTCGGGTAAGGGGTTTAAAAAGTAATTTGGTTAAAATAAATCTAACATTAGGACTTACAATTTTTAAAAAGGAGATGCTTTAATTATTTTAGTTTCAAGAGATACTATGCAAATGATAAAAAAGTAGAGTACAGTTTCTTTGTTATGGACTGAAGACTTGATCCCCCCTCCCCCAAGTTTCTGTGTTGGCCCTAACCCCCAGCACGCCTGTATTTGAAGACAGGGATTCACAGAAGGAAAGTTAAACCAGATCATAAGGGTGGGGCCCTGATCCAACAGGAATCGCGTCCTACAAGAAATGACACTGGAGAGCTTGCTTATGCTCCTTCTCTCTCCACATGCATGCAGTGAGGAAAAGCCACGGGAGGGCAGGTGAGGTGGTAGCTGTCAGCAAGTTAGGATGAAGAGTCCTCACCAGCACCTGAGTCACCTGGCACTTTGGTCTTGGACTTCTAACCTCTGACACTGTGAAGAAATAAATTTTTTTTTTTTTTGTTTAAGCTACCCAATCTATGGTTGTCTGTCATGACAGCCTGAGCAGACAGACATTCTTCAAGTCTTTTGGCCTTGAAATTTCTTATCAAATTTATTTCATTAATACATTTATTTATTATTAAAATATCACTGCTACATCCTTTGAGTTTTTTCCATGCTGAAACAAAACCCAAAAAACCCTTCACTGTTTCCCAGAGAATCTGAGGAAGGAAGCTAATATTTCTCTCTTTAAAATAGGAAAATGGTGTCAGCATCTTTCCTAAATCCATTAGCAATAAAGTGTCCCTCGTTGCCCCAGTAGGGCGTGTTGAGATGAAGATGGCCAAAACGTGAGTTAAGGTATTTTTAACTTAAGTATATTTTAGAACTTACATATGAATTTGTTTGGAAATGCAAATTTCAAGCCCCTGAGTCCCACAGCTGTTTCTCCTAGCTCTGCTAAACGGTTTCTAGTTGGAACCAAAGTCTGAACCTAGATTATTTCAAGACTTGGGTACAGTCACAGGGACGAAAAGCTACTTCCAAAGCCATCCTAATTCTCCATGATCCTGTAATCTGACTATATGAAGTAACAGAGAAAATGACATAGACTTGCTGATTGAGAGGTGGTTAGAAGTCCTGAGGCATTGCAGAAGTGATTTGTTGGGGACCTAGGGTGGATTTTAGCTGCAGACTACTTACTTATTCATTAGTAATGAAGTCCAGTGAATGAAGTCCAAATTCCCATATCTTTGTTAACATTTATTTTTAAAGTTCAGGCATAATTAATAGACAGTGTTATATTAGTTTCAGGTGTACAATATAATCCAGCAATGCTATACATTACTCAGTGCTCATCACAGTAAGTGTACTCCTAATGCCCTTCACCTGTTTCACCCTCCCCTCCCCTTCCCCTTGTCCACTTCCTTTCTGGCAACCATCAGTTTGTGCTCTGTATTTGAGTCTTTTTTTTTGTTTGTCTCTTTTTCCTGTGTTTATTTGTTTTATTCCTTGAATTCCATATATGAGTGAAATCATATGGTATTTGTATTCTCTGACGGACTTATTTCACTTAGCATTGTGCTCTCTAGACCCATCCATGTTGTTGCAAATGGTAAGGTTTCACTCTTTTTTATGACCAAGTAATATTCCTGTGTGTGTGTGTGTGTGTGTGTGTGTGTGTGTACCACATCAAAGAAAATGAAAACACTAATTTGAAAAGATATAAGCACCCCATGTTTATTGCCCCATTATTTTACAAATTCCCATGATGACTTCTTTTTTTTTTCTTTTTAAAGTAGGCTCCATGCCCAGCGCAGACCCAGTGTGAGGCTTGAACTCATGGCCATGAGATCAAGACCTGAGCTGAAATAAAGGGTCAGACTCTTAACTGAGCCACCCAGGCACTCCATTCTACAACTTTTAATCAGAGGTTGGCCTGTGAGCCACTATAGGTTGGCCTACAGACATTTTTATGAAAATTTGCTAATATTTAAACACATGAAGAACTCTCATAAAAATCAAGCTTTTGGGCTTATTTTCAAAAACTAGAAGAACTGGCCGGATCTGAATAATGTACATTATTATAATATATCACTGTAGCCAAGTTATGAGGTCCCCAGTCTTTATGACTTCTTGATGTCTTTGACCTTTCTTTTCCACTCATTCATATTATGGGTCATTTGAGATCTGAGACCTTTAAGAAGGTTGCTCTACACCCACCTCTTTCTCAGAAGCCATTGGCTGCTGGATCAGAACAGTAGGCTAAAACACTGTAAATGCGTCTTTACTCATTATGTGCACATAAATTATGAAAGAGGGTTTCTTTTTTTTTTTTTAAGATTTTATTTATTTATTTGTCAGAGAGCGGGAGCGAGCACAGGCAGACAGAGTGGCAGGCAGAGGCAGAGGGAGAAGCAGGCTCCCCACTGAGCAAGGAGCCTGATGTGGGACTCGATCCCAGGATGCTGGGATCAAGACCTGAGCCGAAGGCAGCCGCTTAACCAACTGAGCCACCCAGGCGTCCTGAAAGAGGGGTTTCATTAGAAGATTGTTTCTGTCTAAATCAATCAATCAAAACCCCTCCTTGGGGAAACACAAACCATCCCTGGGCAGAAAGAGTCAGTGACTGGAAGAAAATTCAGTTTTGCAACTTCAAATAAACTTGCCTTTCTACTTAAATTTTGGAAATGTCTTAGATTTTGTTAAATCAGGTATAAGTAAGCAAGCTTCTTAGCCACTCGGAAGACTCAGAAAATACAGTTAGGTGCCATGGACAAGCTGAAGGTAAACAGAAGCAGGAGAGATTGGTTAGGAAATGAAAAGAGGGCAAGGAAAAGAAGGAATGAGAGCCAAAATAGAAAGAAAAAAAAGATGAGCATCGTTATGTTCTATTACCTGTTGTTTCAGAAACGTTTTGATTCACTTTGGTTTGGATTGTTATTGTTAGTTAATCCACCAGGTGGTGCTCTGAAGTACCAAATAAACTTCAGTCCTTAAATTAAAAATTAATGTTGCCTGGACCTTCTAGTGTTGACATTTATCAAAACTGAAAATGACACATGTCAAATTACTCTTTATTTGAAAATATTTCTATTATAGAAATACATAAAATATTCTTTTTTTTTCTTTATTTGACAGAGAGAGAGAGATCACAAGTAGGCAGAGAGGCAAGCAGAGAGAGAGGGGGAAGCAGGCTCCCCATTGAGCCGAGAGCCAGATGCTCTGAGATCATGACCTGAGCCGAAGATAGAGGCTTACCCCATTGAGCCACCCAGGCGCCCACCACGTAAAATATTCTTATTAGACAAAATTTAGGGGAAAAATTAGAGATTCATTTAAATTGTTATTTTCATTTTTTCTTAAAAATGTCTTTATGCTTTATAAAGCATAAATTTAAGAAAATCAAGAGAATTGCAATGGATATTTGTACCCCCCAAAATCTATATGTTTACATATTCTCCTCCCAGTTTCTTAGGGGTGAAGTTGGCCCCATATTAGAGCATTCAGTCCCCGTTGTGTCTATAGATGCTGTGGGATGCTGAGAAATGTACATTAGAGGAGTTTAATTTTCTGTATTCCATCTGGGATCACCAAACACCCTGGCTCCATGCTCCAAGTTTTGGTCTCTTCTTTTGGACTTCTGGAGAGGTCTTTTGGACCTGGGGACCTGCAGAAGCAGAGGTCTGGCTTGTTCATCCAGTACCCTGCTTTCCTCTTGGCTGCCTCCAAACACTGATTCCCGGATAGGTCTGACTCTTCTCCCCCTCCCATTGCCACTGGAGGTGAATTTAGACTATTTTTTCAAAGCTTCTATGGCACAATATACTTTAAAGAGGAAAAAATAAGTGACAAGAGGAGATATGCACTGGGGGCTATGTTCTCAAAGATTTGGCATTAAATAATAACAATTATGACATATGACATTGTGAATATAGCAACAATATTTTTGGAGTCAGACTGTCCTGAGTTCAAAACCTGACTACTGCACATGTCACCTGTGTGATTATGCAAAACATTGAACCTCATTTTTTCTCTTCTCTATAATGGGAATAATATTTCCTACTTTGGTTGTTGTGGGGATTAAATGAAATCTCAAACTTAAGGCACTTAGTGTAGTAGGCTATCAGTTTCAATGCCCTTTCCTTTCCCTTTCTTACCTTTTTCCTGTGTTCAATTCAAAATTTGTTCCATGCCAGTAACATGGGCACTTCTAAGCTCTTCTAAGCCTTGCTCTTGCCTTGATAATTGGTTTCCAGATTTTCCTCATGTGACTACTGTCCAGATCTCCACCATCCTGCTACTTCCAGTTCCTTATGGCCTTGAGCTCTGTCCTGCTGGAACAACTGCCCAGTGTGGTTTGCTCTACCTCTCTGTGGCCTGCCTACCTTCTAGAATGGCTGTTATCCTTAACAGCCTGCCCTCTGGATACATCCTCCATTCCTGTAGCCCCAGTGAGATGCCCATTCCTACTGTGGGGTTAACCTCCTAAATAATGGCCCTATCGTGAAGGCCTCCTTCAAATCCCAGGGCTTGATGATTTAAGAAAAGTGTTGCCCAGCAGCATTGTGCACAGCATCCTTGCTACCTGCATGTGCAGCAAGGTGGTGAATTTTATTTTTTTATTTCATTTATTTATTTATTATTTAATATTTATTTATTTATTTGACAGACAGAGGTCACAAGTAGGCAGAGAGGCAGACAGAGAGAAGAGAAGCAGGCTCCCTGCTGAGCAGAGAGCCCGATGTGGGGCTCGATCCCAGGACCCCGGGATCATGACCTGAGCCGAAGGCAGAGGCCTTAACCCACTGAGCCACCCAGGTGCCCCAAGGTGGTGAATTTTAAACTGGACATCGAAGTTGGTTTGTTGGTCCTGACAGAGAGGGCTGGCCTCTACTAGGACAGCTTGAAGATCTGCAAAAGTTTCACCTGATGTTGTATCATCAAGTGTTGTATCATCATAAAGCCTGGGTCCTTTTTTTTTTTTTAATTTAAGCTTTTTTATTTAAACATGTAATGTAACCCCACCCCCCTCTCCCAACCCCTCTCCCCCCCCACCCCCCTCAGTTTGTTTTATGACATTAAGAGTCTCTTTTGGTTTGTCTCCCTCCTGATCCCATCTTGTTTCATTTTTTCTTTTCCTACCACCTTAACCCCACCCCTGTTGCATCTCCACTTCCTCATATCAGGGAGATCATGTGATAGTTGTCTTTCTCCAGTTGACTTATTTCACTAAGCATAATACGCTCCAGTTCCATCCATGTCGTCGCAAATGGTAAGATTTCATTTCTTTTGATGGCTGCATAGTATTCCATTGTATATATATACCACATCTTCTTTAGCCATTCATCTGTTGATGGACATCTAGGTTCTTTCCATAACTTGGCTATTGTGGACATTGCTGCTATAAACATTCGGGTACACGTGTCCCTTTGGATCACTACGTTTGTATCTTTAGGGTAAATACCCAGTAGTGCAATTGCTGGGTCATAAGGTAGCTCTATTTTCAATTTTTTGAGGAACCTCCATGCTGTTTTCCAGAGTGGTTGCACCAGCTTGCATTCCCACGAACAGTGTAGGAGGGTTCCCCTTTCTCCACATCCTCGCCAGCATCTGTCATTTCCTGACTTGTTCATTTTAGCCATTCTGACTGGTGTGAGGTGGTATCTCATTGTGGTTTTGATTTGTATTTCCCTGCTGCCCAGTGATGTGGAGCACTTTTTCATGTGTCTGTTGGCCATCTGGATGTATTCTTTGCAGAAATGTCTGTTCATGTCCTCTGCCCATTTCTTGATTGGATTATTTGTTCTTTGGGTGTGGAGTTTGCTAAGCTCTTTGTAGATTTTGGATACTAGCCCTTTATCTGATATGTCATTTGCAAATATCTTCTCCCATTCTGTCAGTTGTCTTTTGGTTTTGTTGACTGTTTCCTTTGCTGTGCAAAAGCTTTTGATCTTGATGAAGTCCCAATAGTTCATTTTTTCCCTTGCTTCCCTTGCCTTTGGTGTTGTTCCTAGGAAGAAGTTGCTGCGGCTGAGGTCGAAGAGGTTGCTGCCTGTGTTCTCCTCAAGGATTTTGATGGATTCCTTTCTCACGTTGAGGTCCTTCATCCATTTTGAGTCTATTTTTGTGTGCGGTGTAAGGAAATGGTCCAATTTCATTTTTCTGCATGTGGCTGTCCATTTTTTCCAACACCATTTGTTGAAGAGGCTGTCTTTTTTCCATTGGATATTCTTTCCTGCTTTGTCAAAGATTAGTTGACCATAGAGTTGGGGGTCTATTTCTGGGCTCTCTATTCTGTTCCATTGATCTATGTGTCTGGTTTTGTGCCAGTACCATACTGTCTTGATGATGACAGCTTTGTAATAGAGCTTGAAGTCTGGAATTGTGATGCCACCAACTTTGGCTTTCTTTTTCAATATTCCTTTGGCTATTCGAGGTCTTTTCTGGTTCCATATAAATTTTAGGATTATTTTATCCATTTCTTTGAAAAAATTGGATGGGATTTTGATAGGCATTGCATTAAATGTGTAGATAGCTTTAGGTAGCATAGACATTTTCACAATGTTTATTCTTCCAATCCATGAGCACGGCACATTTTTCCATTTCTTTGTGTCTTCCTCAATTTCTTTCATGAGTACTTTATAGTTTCCTGAGTATAGATTCTTTGCCTCTTTGGTGAGGTTTATTCCTAGGTATCTTATGGTTTTGGGTGTAATTGTAAATGGGATTGACTCCTTAATTTCTCTTTCTTCTGTCTTGTTGTTGGTGTAAAGAAATGCAACTGATTTCTGTGCATTGATTTTATATCCTGACACTTTACTGAATTCCTGGACAAGCTCTAGCAGTTTTGGAGTGGAGCCTTTTGGATTTTCCACATATAGTATCATATCATCTGCAAAGAGTGATAGTTTGACTTCTTCTTTGCCAATTTGGATGCCTTTAATTTCTTTTTGTTGTCTGATTACTGAGCCTAGGACTTCTAGTACTATGCTGAATAGTAGTGCTGATAACGGACATCCCTGCCGTGTTCCTGACCTTAACGGAAAAGCTCTCAGTTTTTCTCCATTGAGAATGATACTTGCTGTGGGTTTTTCATAGATGGCTTTGATAATATTGAGGTATGTGCCTTCTATTCCTACACTTTGAAGAGTTTTGATTAGGAAGGGATGTTGTACTTTGTCAAATGCTTTTTCAGCATCTATTGAGAGTATCATATGGTTCTTGTTCTTTCTTTTGTTAATGTATTGTATCACATTGATTTGTGGATGTTGAACCAACCCCGCTGCCTTGGAATAAATCCCACTTGGTCGTGGTGAATAATCCTTTTAATGTACTGTTGGATCCTATTAGCTAGTATTTTGGTGAGAATTTTCGCATCTTGTGTTCATCAAGGATATTGGTTTGTAATTCTCTTTTTTGATGGGATCCTTGTCTGGTTTGGGGATCAAGGTGATGCTGGCCTCATAAAATGAGTTTGGAAGTTTTCCTTCCATTT